>UELV01023937.1:2960-13761 GCA_900490015.1 Megastigmus stigmatizans | reverse complement strand
ATTGTATATAGTTTGCCAGAATGGTCACATAGGGCGGATTTTTATGCGATTATATATAATTGTACAAAACTATATATAATTATACATAATTGTATATATTTAGATGCATTGGTATAAAAGTATATATAGCTGTATATTCATGTATATTAACCAAGTTCATATATAATTATATATAATTGTATAAAACCATGTGCAACTATATATAAATATATACATTTACGTGTACATATGTGTATAGTCATATATAATTATATAGAGACAATATACATATATATTTATATATAATCATAGATTATTATATATGGTTATATAAATATATATATATAGGATTATATATGGTTATATATAATTATGTATAAATCATTTTTCCCCGGGTTACACTTTTTCAGTAGGAAAAATGTCGGCTGTCAGAAGGTTAACGATTTTATATATCAGGTATACTATGTGTACATTCTTTTATTCTTAAATAATATTCAGCACATTTTTATTTTGATGAACAGTTTAAAAAATCACATTTCGTTTTTAATAATAATACGTTAGAATTACTTTTTAGTTTTCAAAAAGTTCACCGATTTTCACGCTCGACTATTTCCAATATTGGCATTTGTATTACATACACTTGTAAGTTCGTTGCGGTCGATGCGTGTATGTAATCAAGGAAACTTTCCAGCCACAGAACAATAAACCACGACAGCCGCAGTGGAAAAAGTATAATAGAGGTAGTCGCGCGCCTTCCTATAATTTAATGAGCAAATTGGTACCGCAGAAGCTTTTTTCGGATCGATCAAAAGAAACATTGTCAACTTGTACTGAAACTATTGCAAAAAATACTTGAATATTATGCATAGGTGCAGGCTTTCACAATTTCTGTGATTATAAATGTCCTAGTTGTCCATTATTATTCCTTTCACTTTGCGGTGAAAAGAGAAATTTCTAAAAATGGACTTTTAAATCAATAGATTATTGGTATTAAAATAGACCGAGAAGGTAGAAATGTAATAAATGTTTTTGTCATAATTCTGTTATCGACAAATTAACTTATGTTATTTCTGTTTTATGGTTATTTAGTTTATATAATATTCAAAGCCAATTTGATCTGAATATCGGTAGCCAAATAAACTTTCGATTGAATAAATTGTTACCTTCTTATTAACTTTATCTCTATTCCTGTACATAACAGGGTCAGCCTGTAGCTAAACCACGGTATCAAGAAAAATAATAATTCTCCCGAAACGGAGTCAAAAAAATAATTTGGACACAATGAATCGCTCCACAATTCATTCAAAGCGGAGCGAAAAAAAGAAGCGAAACTCTGACAGATCCCGACATTAAAATAAAAGGTAGGAAGAACATAAAGAATGGAGTAGGTATCGGTGCAACTAAATTTCAATTTTCCACTTTCAAATAAATTTCTCTGGCTCGCACCGTCGCGTGGTGGGGCATCAGCACCAGCAGCAACAGCAGCAGTAGCAGCAGCGAAAAAGAAGTCATATACGCTATATAACAACATGTAGCAGTGCACGCACCAGCCGCGAATATATACGACGCACGCGAAAGAGACAAATTCTCATCCTTCACTTCCCTCTACCCCAGTTCTCGCTCTTCTTCTCCCTTTCCTTTTTTTCCCGCCCGCTGCTCGTCGAACCTATACACATACGCAGAGTTAGCCACGCGAGAGGCACAAGGAGAAAAAAAACGTGGGGGGTCTGCAAAACAAGACACGCGCGGGACGAGGGTTGCAGTAGCAGCAGCAGCAGCAGCGTATGGAAAGAGAGACAACGAAAAAATCGCGAGTGCGCGCGACGCGATTTATCGAGAGGTTGGCTTTCTCGCGAAAATGCAGTTGGGTATATGTATATATATATATGCCAGGGAACGCACACATAGACATGCGAGCCCAACTGAGATTATTGATCGCTCGCGACTCTTTTTCGTGTTATACATATACACGGGGCGACGTACGACGCGAGTTTTACGATTTTCTGGGATTCTCGCACGCGCTCCCGCCGCTTCTGCACCCCTCAATTTTGCCTCGCTCGCTCGACCGCTCGTTACAGCCTCCCGAGAGTGAAACATAAGCTGCGGAGTAGGGAAGAGCCACACACGCGCGCTCTTTGCCCTGCACTTTCCTCTCTCTCACTCTCTCTCTCTCTCTCTCTCTCTCTCCTTTTTATAGCTCTGCATCTGACTCTATTTCTCTCTCTCTCTCTCTGCTCGGTATTTTTTGATCGATTCCAGAGGATTTCCCTGCTCCTTTTTTCCCCGTTCGGGCTTGCAGCTATGCGATTTCCAGTCGAGATGCGAGATGCGAGATGCGAGATTTATCCCCCTGAGCGTCCTTATATGCATCGGTCGAGAGAGAGAGTCATGTGCTCGAATTCAGGGATCGTGGGAAAGGATGCGACTTTATTGCGGCCCGTCCGTGATTGCGCACTGATGGATCGCGTAGCGCGTTAAGCACGGGATATCGAGCACTTGTGTAAGTACCGCTGTTTAGATGCTTGGCAGTTTCGTTAAAGTGACTGACTGCATGATACCGAGTTCGGCTGACCGACCCTCTAAGAGGGGTCCTACTTTTTATAGAGATAGATTTTTGGATCGATAGAATCCTTGGATGCTGTTTAGAGTATGGTAGATTTTTATAGATGCGAGCTATTGAAAGCCTGCGTCGGTAAGAGGAAAACTTACATAATATAGAAATATATTATGTAAGTTTTCCATAATTTACTATAATACATTAAGTTATACTTTAATATGGATGGCATCACGGTCCTCCTTTATTTGCCTCATTGTCTATCCGCTGTATCTATTTGAGAATTTTTTCGCAAATGCTGAAAGAAAAAATATGAATTGATTTTTTTTAATGAAAATTGCCAAAATACGAAATAAAACAAATCATGCTAGATCTCGATTGAAAAATTTGAAACAGGTTAAATAAAATACCTTTCTAGAGGCGAGCAAAAATTCTCCAAGAAGGTATCTGAACAATATTCTGAAAAGATTCTTTCTCGTTTTGTGAAAAATGCTCTGCATTTTGAACGTAATTTAAATAATAGTATCTTGACAAACTAATTATTTCCGAGATTTAAGTGGTATGACTATTTTAGCCGATTTTTAAAATTGTCAAAAAACGATGAATATTAAAATAAATTGTATTCGTATTTCATATAAATCATGCATTTTAGATATATTTAAATAAAATTTTCACGAGAAAACCTTTAAAATATTTTAGATGATATTATGCATCGTAAAGTTCTGTAATTCAAGTATATTTAATTATATCCTATTATATAATCCGACGAATTTTAAAGAAGTTTTACACAAGTGCTATACGTTAAATGCCCATAAGTACATACTACTAGGTTTAGTAATACACATCTTTCTTGTATTTGTTAATATCGATATATCTTTAATTTAAGCTTCCAGTAGTATATTTCCACTTATAGTTTAAAGCATTCATTAAGGACGAGTATCACACAAGCGCAAAATCATACTTTTAAACAACTCGAAAGTAAACTTTAACAGAGCGTCATGATTACTCACGACAATAAAAATATAATTAACTCAGTCCCCTTTATAAGTTATCCACCTCCCCGCAAGTCTAATTACAATACAATCCCTCAAACAAACACAATTTTTCCTTGTGCCATGCATCTTCAGCGCGAAACAAAGCCAAGCCCCGTGAAAGACGACTTGTTATCCAAAGGGCCACAGACAGCGGAAGGAAAAAATTTATTTCCACGAAAGACAGAGAGAAAGAAAAAAACAACAAGCGCAGCCGCAGCACACAGCAAGAGAGAAAGAGAGAGAGAAAGAGAGTCATTTAAAATCCCCTTGGCCAGCGCATAAAAAAACTCCACTCACCCCTTGTAAGTCGCGTCCACCATCGCGGAAGAGAGGGTATAAAAAAAAAGGAAGAAGACATCGACTCGGCGATCGCAAACATCGTAAATATAATGCCCTTCCGCGAGAGCGAGCACTCGGATTCAAAGCGCGCCAAAGTATATAAGAAAAGGAAGAGCGAGGGGGGGAGTTACAGGGGGCTGTGCGTCGCGGCAGAGCCGCTGCTCGAAAATAATTTCAAAAGCGGAATATACGCGGAATCCGCGGCATTTTCATCTCAGATATACCGCGAAAATTAGTTCCTCTCGCGCGCGAGAGAGGAAAGGAAAAACGAAGGAGAAGCTGCAGCAGCGAGGGCCAAGGCCGCGGCGTTGCGAGCGCGCTCGAGAAAGAGCCCGCGGAGAAAGGAAAGAAGGGAAAAGAAAACTCATTCGCAGCAAAAGGCCTCCTTCCTTTCTTCGTCGAGCAAGAAACTTCCCCCTTCGTCATTTTTGTTTCGTTTCTTGCTTGCTTCTCTATACTCTCTCCTTCTCTTCTTTCTCCCTTACATTATACCGAGGCGCGAATGAAAAAGTTGGCCTCCGCGGCTTCTTTCTTCGCCAGCTCCCCGCATCGTACGTACACACCGACGACGAATCTTCTTTACGTGCTGGTGCACGTGTCCCGAGTTAGTTGGGCGCGAGAGAGCGCGAAAAGGGAGGAGACCCCTTGAAAAAGACCGAGGGCTTGTTTTGCGGAGAAGTCGCAGTCCGCGAGCTCTTGCCGAGGGGAGAGAATTGTGACGTTCGACTGCGCGGCGGTCATGCCTCTGGTGTGCGACGCGGGCGAGAATAAATAATGCGAGAGTCAGCATTTTGTATTGGTAATGGGATTAGGAGGATTATGTCGAGTGCGTGAATTGAGTGCTGTCAAGTTTGCGGGGGTCAGTGAATTGGATATTAAGGTGATCGGAATTTATGAAATATTTGGCTGCATGGGAAAAGTTTTAGAGCTTACTTTCTTTCCGTATACGCATACTTGTATATTGCGCTGGAACTTTTTGTATTATTCCTGTATTTTTGTTGTAATCCTTACATACAAAGTTGGCTCTTATGTACATTTGTTTGAAAGAAAACTATTTCTATTAGAGTAAATCGTTTAGTTTAGGTTTGTTGCAAGTTGAAGAGCAAAACTTTATGTTGAATGAACTTTAATAGAATATGGAACGATGGTATTCTCATGCACAAGCATGTTAATAAACATATTGCTATAAATAAATAAACGGATTCATCTAATACTCATTATTGTTCCATCCCGCTTCTTTTGAAATTTTATATTTCCCGCCTTCCATTTACCGACAGAAAAGTAAATAGTTCGCATTAATTAAATAAATATACTTGAAATCATGCAAATCTCGAATACAAGTGCACTTCGTCTAATTATGTATCAACAAAAAATTTCAATAACACCTTTAAAAATTTCTGTTCTGGAAAAATCAGCTCACTTCGAAACAGAAATATTTGAGGGTGCCATTGAAGTATTTACTTGTAACTTTACCAGGTAATAAGTAATTGATGGACAAAGTCTTTTGGGCCCCAGCGCACTCGCGCAAGAATTTATCTACATTTAAATAGAGAATCTTGAATATTATAATAACTGTAACTTCCGTGTAACTCGTAAACCATTGAGAATCTCACTTAAATCTCACACCTCAAGATACGCACTATTGTTGATACACCCACGATAAAAATCTACTATCCACACACACTACCCTTTGCACCACTGCAGCAACGACGTCTCAAAAGCACCTTCAGTGCAGGGCTGACGTTTGAGAGCCAGAGGAAAAAAAGAGATGGTGGGGCAGACAGCGAGAGAAAGTCAGGTGAGACGCAAAATAGCAGTCTGCCTAAGAAGAAACAGCAAGAGGGGAGAGAGGGAGAGAGAGAGAGCGAGAGAAAGAGAGAGGCGCGAGCGTAGGAAGAAGTGAAATTGGCGAGCTGCCAATGTGCAGCCTTTGCGCCCGCGGTCTCAGAGCAGCTCTCGCGCCCGCGCCTCAACTCGAATTCCTTGCGTACGAAGACTACGACGCCTTACGTGTGCGCCCCCTCGTCGCAAGGACTTTCTAGGCGCTACTTCTCTTTTTTCTCCTTCCCTTTAATGTCGTGGCGGATTTTTTCAAATCTCGAGTAAGAGCTAAATTAAAAAAAAGAAGGCAGAGCGCGCGTCGGATGTAGGTATTTCGTTCCCTCCGCCGCGGCGCGGCGTCAATTCAATTTGAGCAACTCTGCATCCGCCCTACACGGAATTGTTGGAAACAAACTCGTAAGCCGACGGGATTAAATATAAAATGGACGTTCAGCAGCGGGAGGAAGGATTCGAGGAGATAATCGTTCGCGAGATAATGTATATACAGCTGCTCTCTTAACTTTTTAACGCGATTAAATTCAGCGCGAATAGCATATCGGCGGTTTAAGCGTTTTATCGTGTAAAGACGGAGACGCGGGGATGATTTTTCGCGCTTCAAATATTCAGTGCAGTCTTGGGCCGACGTGGCGCTACGAGAGCTATACGTCTACTTTAAATAGTTTTAGAGGATATATATCGGCGGCAAAGGGCTGGGAGCATATTTAAGGCAGGAAAATGTTGGCTCTGACGCTGCTTCTGCTTCTTATTCGCAGTGATGCGAGTGAAAATTATGCTAATCGAATGATCTTCTCTTGCGCATGTTGCCGCGTTAGCGCGATATTGGGACATGAAATTTTACGAGGATTTTTCGAATATATTCGTATTGCTACGCGATATTGGATACGATGTTTTCTTTAAATAACGTTTCGCTACTGTTGCATTATGTACGTAATATTTATGAGTATTACTGTGTACTAATTATTCTGGGAGAAAACAATTATGTGATGATTCAGTGCAAAGCTAAGCTAATACTTCATCTTGCGCGACTCATATTCATTCAATTTTCTGAACTGCTCAGACAATAGATGCACAAATGTTCAAGCGGCATAGAACATACATCCAAGCTCTTAAGTGAAAAAAAATAAATAAATAATCGGATGAGAGTTCAGCGCTTTTATCAGCGCATTCACGAAAATCCAGGCTCTCGCATGGGAAAAAAACACGAGTAGAATTTTACAAAACCGGACTAGTCAATTCCTTTTTTTACGCGGTCTTTTATATATTATCGCATTTCATTTTTTGAAAATAATTTGTTGAAATTCATTCCCGCGCGCAAATTTTCAAGATACGAAAGAGAAATTAATAGGACAATAAAAGAAGTTGGCCCAGATGAATCTTTTAACGACTCTGTACGAAATTAAATTGCAGAACGTGAATTGATCATCTGTCTTTTTTTCTTTCTCCCTCGCTCGGCGCTCAATTTTCACAAGATATTTTTCTTCCATTAAATATAGTCATAAAATAGTGTTCCACCCAATACCGTTGGCGAAATTCCCACCGGAGAGAAAAGAGCTTCATATATATACATGTATATTGCAGCTAATAAACTTTTCATCATCAACGGGAGAAATGTCTTTATTATTTCAGCCGAAAATATACTTCACTATTTCTGATATGCAGCCACGGCCAATTCAATTGTCGGCCTTTTTAAAAGTGCACAGTTCATAAAGGCTTTGCCGTGATATATTGTTCTGTTCTTGCTGCCCTGGAATGTGTCAAATGTAATGTTTCGCGCCTTATATCTGGTCTGCAATTAAAATTCAAATAGCTATTCATAAATCGCAAATGAAAATGTAGAATCTCATTTTATGACTTTATACTTGAATATTCTATAAGCTTATATATTTCTTAGATTATTATATTAAATTAATATCGCTAAAAGATATTATATCATACAACGCAAGATTTTATGAAAAAGTTGAGTGTACGTCGAGATTAATTTTAGTTATAAAAAGCGAGCTCGCCTTCTCAACTTTATATTTTCAATACCTACTTCTCTACAAGCCTATACAAAATGGTGGTAAGAAGTTTAAATTTGGAAGGCTGCTCATGGACGGCTTTAATGAATTAAAACATTTTTTAGCTGGTAAAAAGGAGCTTCATAGATTATTTTATCTGGTCAGCCTCCCCATTAAACTATGACGACAATGATATTATAAGCTATTTGTTTCAGGAGCTTATAAAAGTTTCAACTTGATCCAGTGAGGAGTCTGCAGGGGCTGAAATTCCTGCGACGGCGCTGCAGCGTAAAATTTTTAGGTAAAAAGTGATTTGCAGCTTTCGCAAGTTTCAGTTTAAAAAACGTCCCAAAGCCTCTTAAACATTTAACGGCTCAACTTGTATCTTACATCTTCACTTTTAAAGTTCGGGTCCTCGGTATCCTCTTTCTTTTTGGTTTATACATTATAATCTCAACAAACGACAGTCACTCACACGACGAATACTCGAATATGGTCACTGTCAAAAATCATTCGATAAAAACGGCAACATCATCCGAAACGCGCATAACTGGAAGAGACAAGCGGGGCTCATGCGAGCAACAAACAAAGCGCGTTGTGCGGATGACAAGCTATAGTCGAACGGGACAAGTCTCCTGCGCACACGTGTACACGAAGTAACGTATAATCGCGCTCGCGCTTCTCTCGTCCCCTAGCTCTGTGCGTCTATATACGGCGAGCAGTAGGGAGAGAGAAAGAGAGAGAGAGGCAGAGAGAGAGAGAGAGACCCCTATATAACTCTCGGCCACGGGCGGACAATCAAAATTCAGCGCTTATAAGCGTCCCTGCCGCGCGAAATTTCGAGCGCGCAAAGTGCACACTCTCACTCGCTCCCTCTCTCTCCCTCTCTCTCTCCCTTTTTCTCTCTCCTCTCGCTCGCTTGCTCTTTCCATCTCTTCCTAACGCGGAGGCCGCCACCGCCGCCGCCACAGCGAGAATTATGGAAATTTCGGGCTTCCGTGCCGGCCGATTACCGCGGTAATTTGCCGGAATTTCCCGAACCCCCTCTTCGTCCCCTTTTATCAAAGTCCGTTATCTCTCTCTCTCTCTCTCTCTCTCTCTCTCTCTCACTCTTTTCTTCCGCCGACGCCTTTCACACGGGCATTCGCAGCCTACTCGGCGAGCGCACGTACCGCTAATCTCTTTTTATTTCGCCCGTATGCGCCGACGAATGACTCGCCCCTCTTTTTTTTTTTTTGCCGCGGCGGTTAACTTTGTCTCCTTTTTTTGTTGGTTACTCGCTTTGAATGCTATACTGCGCTGTACAGCCTGCCTATTGCTAATCTTCTTGCGGAGCGCGAGCCGCGCTGTCGACGTCGTCTTTCATTTTTACGGCTTCTTTCGCGAGTTTCCAGTCTCTCTCTCTCTCTCTATCATTTCATTTTAGTTGCCGGATAGCCGTTCCTGCATCGCGGGGGATTTATTTCCAAATGTTATACCCCCTGTCGAGATTAATCTGCGCTCGTAATTTGACTTGTTGATAGTCGATTTTAGCGTATCTGCTCACTCTTTTTGTTTGTTGGGGTGTGCTCGCGCTCCTTTTTTTAGCTCCTATTGCTGTGGATTACTGCGATTTTCCAGCCTCTCGTTCTCTCTCTCTCTCTCTCTATCTATCTATCTATCTTTTTATTTATTGTTTTGCCGTACGCACGTTGAATATAATTGAATTTCATACATTTGTAATCAAGCGCGTACGCTGTTCAGAATTTTTTCCAATTTAAGAGCTGTCGGAATGTCAACTTGCATTTCGCTTAAATTTTCAATTTTTAATTCACGCATTTTTATACAAATTCACAGTATTTAATTGCATGTATTCTATGAAATTGCAGCACTGACAAATTGTAAATAACATTTTTTTTTGTTTATATATGCTATACAACTGGTTCAAAAATAAAATCTGAACTAATGAATTAATTAAATTCTAAAATAAAAAGCAAATATTAGTAGAGAGTAAGTTCTTATCTACTAGAGTTGACTTAAATATATTTTGTAATCGAAAAACGTGAGCAGGTAAAGGAATATTACTATGTATATCATGTTTATACTGCAGAAAATGGCTGTGCAATGGCAGTCATTAGTTAAAATTAATGCTGCTTTTACGTAATTAGCGTTTTTATTTCAAAATGAATGCAATCTTTTAACTTTTATACTTTTTTTTATACTTTTGACGTTTAATGCACTGGAAAAAGCTAGGGATGAAAATTACTTTTAAATGAATGGCAAAATAATAATTAAAATATATAAATATGAGTAGTGAATTGCAGACAAGTGAAGAAAATTATGTACATTTAAGAATAAGTATTGATTGAAAAGTGCTAAAAATCACAATTCAAGAACTAGGTATTTATCGCTAAATATAATTTGTACTAAGCACTTCTGTGGTGATTCCACCCCTAGGCGCGGAATGAAACCCGAATTTCCAGTCCTGCTAAAAAGAAAATATATGCGAAAGCGAGAGGTAACGAAAAATATTCGCAATTTTATGCCCATTTTGAAATTATTAAGCACCTTCGGGACATTTTCTCGACTCGCCTCTGTGGGCAAAGATTCGCTAAAGGCATTTTCACAACTTCCTGCACACTCCATATATACCCGCATATGCGCGCACGCGCCTGTGGAATCCGACATTCGCGTGTATCCGCGTTTAAACGTGGAAATACCTCACTTAGCTTCCACCGCACACACACACACACAGACACACGAGCAAATCGGGTTTTTTTTTTTATCAGCCCTTGGCTTATATACATGTAGAGAACGCAACAATTCACGGAGCGAAAAATTAGTTCCACTTTATATTCCCTGGCTACAGCTTCGTGCCGACGTGTATATATGTATGCATGTGTCATTCCATTCCGACTCTTGTGCGTGCTTGATCAAATAAACTAATCCATCAATCACGAGCTCATTCGATTTTCCCCGTTCTGGACACCCTCGACCCGCTATCCGCCATTTTGCCTCTGTCTCGTCACACCCGAGCTTTCTCATTTCGCTCCCCCCCCCCCCCCCCCCCCCCCCCC
>UELV01023936.1:13763-26399 GCA_900490015.1 Megastigmus stigmatizans | reverse complement strand
CTCATACAGTCTTTATCATAAATAGTCACCAATTCACTGTGAATCTGATTGTCGTTTAACCCTTTTGCAGTTAAATAATGGATAACCGCACGTAATTCACAATCGGACCCGCTTTGCACTGGTAGCTCCATGATTGTCGAGCTCGTACTGCTGAAAAAAGTATTCTTGGCCACCAAAACCAATTCCGCTCTTATCGGTAGAACCTAAACTGAAACTATGATCAGCTCAAGTCCGCTAGGTGGCGTCTGAGAGAAACGCCAAACTAGGGAAACTTACTTTTTGAATACCCCTCGTAATAATAATTTTTAAATTGAAGTAGACTTTAAATAACTTTTTGAAATTTATTTTATCTATACTCTTTTATCTATAAGAATCTCATTAGCTGTTATTCTTAAATTATTATGCAAATTAATATTACTGCAAATTTTTTTAATAATTATATATACCAAAAATTTTATATTTGCACAAGAAATAATATGCTTAAATTTTTTACAGCATATAATATCCGTGTAAAATTTAAATATATTAAATTTTAATTAAATTTATTAAATTTTTTAATAATTAATAAAGTTTGCAGTTGAAAATTGATCAGTTTGAGGGTTTCCAGCGGTTTTATAAATATTATTTTAACAAATACTTTATTTAATGTTTCTAAAAATCTTTAGTGTTGTTGCTTAGTCAGATCATAATTCAAATTCATGCACTCTTCACCAACAAATGCGCCATTAAGTTATAATATTTTTTACTTCCCGACTTTTATATCGTACTAAATAAGGAAGAAAAATCAAGACCAAAGATCAAACATTAAATTCGCCGCTAATCTAATTATAAAAATCATTGTAAGTAGAAAAGTCTTTTGATAAAAACACTGAGATACCTTCAATTTTCAAATACAATTTTCTAATCACCATATACCCGCAATCCAACATCAACAGATAAACGCAGTCAGTAAATAGACCTCTTATTCCCGAATTGGTTTTGGAGGGATAAGTAAGCTCTGCTCGGGAAGGGAAGCCGAAATTGTGCTACCGCTCGTTTGTCTTCCCCTAAACATTGGCGCTGATCGTCGTACGAAATAAAGGCGACACGCTGCGAAACAATAAGAGAGAGAAAGAGAGAGAGAGAGAGAGAGAGAGAGAGAGAGAGAGAGAGGGAGCGATTTAAAATAGCTTAATAAAAACGTTATTAAAGCTCTTAGCGGAAGAAGCTCAAGTATGGAGTATAGTCTCTCTTTCTCTCCCTCTCTCTCTCTCTCTCTCTCTCGACACAATGAATTCGTCGATTACGCGAGAATTCATGGCGCGCGTAAAACGCTCATCGGGAATACTCGGAGCGCAGCAAGTCGCGGCGTAAGGCAGATAAGCGCTGAGGGGCACTTCTGGGTTTATTTTCCGAAGAAATTCGATTCGATTTACGCGGATGAAACAAGCACTGCTGCTACTGTTGCCGCTCGCCTTCCTTCTCTCTCTCTCTCTCTCTCTCTCTTTTTCTTGTGTGCCGGCCACATAATAAGAACAAAAAACGCCCCACGGAACTGCCGCTCGAGCAAACGGCTCGGAATAATAGTCTCGGATTTTCTACCGGAGCTGCTATGCACTGATAGGTAAAAGACTGTGTGTGTATATATATATAGATGCGTAAGGCCAAAATCCGTGCCGTGAGTTAGAAGATAGCCCGAGGCTGATCGCTCCCTCTCTTTTACTTATGTACCCGCCGTGTATCAAGATGTGTGCCGGAATCTGGATGCATGTAGTATGATTGTTCGTCTTCATGCGATGAGAGAGAGAGAAAGAGAAAGAGAAAGAGAGAGAGAGAGAGAGAGAGAGAGAGAGAGAGAGAGAGAGAATGAGCGGAGCAGCTGCTGCGAAAGTTTTGCATTTTTCGTCGCCTCATGAACTTTTATCTCTGTTTTGGAGTTTGATGACACCAATTACTTTGCTGTTTTGTCCGCGGCGTCCTTTTGTTTATTCTCCCCTTCTTGTCTCTCTTGGCTTGTTGTTGCCTTTTTTCCGCCTAACTTTTTGTGTATTTCGCTGTGAGTTCTTTTTTTTTGGCCGCTGTGCGTAGCGAGATTTTCAAATTCAAAGCTATCGGATCGAATGGTCGTCGGTGGCTGCTGACTCCGAGCTTCATATAACCTTATATCCGGCGTTTTCCTGATTTGCAATTCGGCTCGAATGCGTTTTCCGAGATACGTTCGCTGGTCCATTTTCTTTCGCGCTTAATGCACTTTGTAAAAAGTATCATTTTACTTCGCGGTCTTTGGTTATCTACATTCAATCGACATACTTGAAATAGGCGCATCGATAGGAAAAACTGGATTTTTCTAAAGAGTATATATACTAATTTCAAAACTTGTATTTCTTCTTTAAAAGTGTCAGACTTGATTCTTTTTTCTTTCGTGAAACTTTGCAGGTGTACAGCGTTTTACCTTTACGGACCACGATTTCCAACAAGCACGAAACGCGATACTCGATAATTCGCCATCTACCGGTGCAATATTTACAATGCGCCTGATATCGATATCAAGTATCACTAGTACTCTTTGTAGACATCCTTTGCTGTGTTGATAAAAAAATTTAAGTTAGAAAAAGTAAAATAAGGGATCAGATATAAAATCGGTGTTACACTTGAACAAGTATTGAATGTAGCGAAAAATGTGCGAACATACAATAGAATCATAAATATATAAATGTCTATGAACTATTTTCATATTACATGCTCGTATACGCCTTTATGAATATAAATATTATTTATTTACTTTTTCGATAGTTTTTATGGAATCGACATTTGTACGGCGCCGTGTTACTGAAAATGTTTAGAATGATATATGTACTATTGAAAATTCTGTGACAATATATCAGACTGCCGAAGCAATAAATCAATAAAGTACACGGTAGGAATTATTAGAGGTTAGTATATCAATATTGGTTTTAAAACAAAGTAACGCTTGTTTAAGAAAAAAATCCTTATTTAATTTTAATTTTAATTTTTAATAATTAAAAAAAACTATATTTATATTTATATCTAATGTAAAATTTTAAATAAGCATACTTAATACCAATACAAATCATGTAATTAAAATGGTCCATCACTTTGTTAACTTTATGTTATTAACAATACATTTTTCTAAATTCTTTGATTTTTACGGTCTTGAAATATCGAAAGTGAAAAAACTGTATCACAACATAAGCATTCGGTCGAGCAAAAAGCAATAACAATGTAGGTAACGACGCATGTAAACTTCATATCGTACATGTCCTTTTAATTCTTTTGCGAGCGGAACTAATTTCAAAAAGTTAATGAGTGCATTTATTTTTTTAATCATGCAATTTTCGTTAAAATGAAAAAACTTTATGAGTGATTCAAGATCTCGTTTGAAACATTCTTTCTCGCAAATCGCATGCAACGTAAAATATTCTGCAAATTATCGCTTTTCAAATGCTTTGAAACGATGTAAGTCTAGTTTTTATTTTAATTAGAATCCAATAAAAATATTTTGGGAGATTGCATTCGCATCGTAAAATAAATGTAGTATAGGGTAGAGCATTAGTTACTAGTTACCTTCGGTATGTAATTAATTTAAAGTTTAGTAATTTCTCTATTGATTAGGTATAAACCCTGCAAGAAAATTTAACTATATTACAGCCAGATTGAAGCTAGATTTGCATGATATGCTTACGATCTGGCTGTATTTCTGGACAGAATCCCCGTGACCTGACGACGGTTTTAGAGTAGAATATGGTTGGATTCTACTTAATTTTTAAAATAATATACAAAAAAATTTTTTAATGGTTACTATATTTATTAATAAATATTGTATTGAAAAATACAAAAATAATAATTTAAAGCTATATTATGTCTATTTGGGATTAATTAATTCGTTTAAAAACGTCCCATAAAGACATTTAAAAATCGACCTTCTGCTCGCGTACATAACTCATGTATCATAGAGGCTCGTTCTGTACACGCTCTGGAATGAGCAGTGTACGAGTGTATAGGTCCGCGTACGCCATACGGGTTATCTCTTGTCCCGCTTTGAGACGTCAGACGTCACAAAACGAGTCGGCAGACGCACCGAAACAAAAGTAGAGCAGCGCTCTCTTGTTTTGTGCGGCTGCACGTACATAGCCTTAACGGGTTTCTAGGTAGCTTGCGATTACATTCTGCCTAGAAATTAGCTGAACCGATCTGTCTAGAAGCTGGTATACCAACCAGCTCGACTCGTTAATTTTCTAGCAGAGAATATTTCCAAATAATTATATATATTTTAATATTCAGCGTATTAACAATAAAAAATAAAAACGTTAGTTCTGGACTGTCATCTTATCATACAAACTTGAACAATAATTGTGTCTACTGTGTATACTGTGTCTCAGTTACTGTGCCATGTGTTAAAGTTTACTTTCAGAAACTGAGAAAGGCAGAGTAACTACTACACTTACCCTACACTGGCAGAAATTTAAAATTGTTTCTTCATACCATTACGCTTTTAATAAAGTTAATTTTGAAAGATTATCTTGCAATGCCCAAGGGTTAAAAAATGTGATTATTTGATATCGATTCAGTTGTTATAGTTAGAACCGAAGAACAGAATCAATTTCATTATATGATACTTATATGAAACATAATAATTCAAGAAATTGTGGTATTGTTGGTATTCCATTTTACGTATAACTGTCTTGTTACAGTTCATTAAAAAATTTGTTCAATATTCTGATTTTCAACTATGATTCTATCGAATGTCAAAAGTTAATTTTTTGTTAAATAATCGGTATCACCTAGCGTTGAAAAATTTCGATATTGTAAATAGTCATTTATTTCCATTACTCTTGTGAGATTCAAAAAAGAACTACGCTAAAGAGCAAAAAGGCTCAAAAAACGTAATGCAGGAACATTATAATTCAATTATAAAAATAATTAAATCTATTCTTTAATCGATTAGTCATTACGAAGATATTCATGTTGCTGTTATCGATTAAATTCTACCCAGAAGCATGAAACAAGTTTTAAGTGAACAAAGATTATAACAACGGGTAATTAATTTGTCGCCAACCGCCGCTTTATCCGTTATTAGACTCAACTTCTGTTAGCGTTTTTAATATTTTAATTTTAATTAAAACAATGGGTAATAATGTAAGCCTATAGTTGAGAAAAAAGTTTCATTACACATCAGAACACCTCGTATTCAGATCAACAATATCTCGCACAAATTATAATCTATTTATCGGGTACGAGCAATCACTTTACACCATTTCGTGACGTCGCGTATTAAAAATGAAAACCCCTATAATGGAAAAAAGTTTGAAAAAAGTATATGAAACGTTTTTAAAACTTTTTTTTTAACTTTGTGATATTAGGGCAGGTCCACTGAAAAACTTAATTCAAAATAAAAATATAATATCATTTAAAAAAAAAAAGTTTTGGGATAACATTATAGAAGTACTTATGTTTTAACATCCAAGAGTCGATATATACTATTTTTTTAAAGTGTGAGGTGTGTGTCATAATCGATATCTCCGGAAAAATCGCATCGATTTTGATAAAACTTACAAGGGGAAGCCAACGATTCTGGGAAACCGATTTGGCTGAAACTTTGGAGAATAGTTTCTTGTACCTAAAAATGAAGCTCAATATCTATAAGTCCTTCAAATGGACCTTAAATTCGAAGATAATGACAGATTAAGCAAAATATACGAAAAAAACAGGTGCTGCTTTAAATCAAGATAACTATGCATTTACAATTGCTATTATCTGGCAGGAAAAAGTAAATGAAAGTAGGAAAAATGTCCTTTCATTTTCATTCTTATTTGAGCCCTTAGCTTATTTTGTTCAAAAGTTATGGATGATGGAAATTTAACTACAATTTTACCTTGAAAAATAGTGGGAAAACTGAAGTTTATTTCAGATGTAATATTCAGCCTTATTTTCAATCATCCATAAATGTATGTTTTTTTAGATTTCAAGTTATACCGATTCAAAAGTATTTTGGAATATTTTTGACCTTGAAGGTGACCTTCAAATATCTAAAAAATATTTTGGTGGATTTGAGTGCTGGCTGTTTTTCAATAAAGCTAAAACTTTATGTTAGATAAGTAATTGCATCGGTCTTCTTCTCCATATTGCTTTTCATTAATAATTGTCAAAGAGCTCGAGAAAAATGGGATTCGTGTGCTCTTCGTTACGACGGGGTGGTCTTCTAATTTTAAGAGAACAGTGAAAATTTGGGAGCCGAAAACCGTCACAGCTCATATCATTATAATGACTTGTGGTTTGCTTTCATAAAGAATAGAATTAATCATTTATTATAACTGTACCTGTATAAAATGTTATATTAAAAACGATGTATTAATTATTAAATTTTTGATTTCATAATTATAAAAAGTTAATCCTAGCTTAGCTGCTCGTTGACTATTTATTATTATTCGGAATAATTCGCAGAACAAAATATTTCGTAACTGGAGCAATTTGAAATCTTTCTCTTAAGCTTAAACCCCCTCACTAATCAGGCAATTTTGAAAGCTCGCCCAGCAAGTGAATCGTCGAGTTAATCCATTATATCGAAAAGTCCATCGCTCGCTCGGTGCAGATCGTTTTCTATATACACTTTGGGACAGTAGTGCATCGCGAACGTGTCTTCGCTATACTGACTCTCTCTCTCTCTCTCTCTCTCTCTCTCTCTCTCTCGTGTCGGTGACGCAGACGGTGAGGATCCAGTCGAACGAACTTGGCAATTCAACGTGTAGGAGAAGGAAGCGAAAGTACCAGAGTACAGCAGAGAGAGTAGATGGAACGAGCAATGACGACGACGACGTGTAATAGTCGAAATCGGAATCACATAATTACGAGTGAATAATAGATACGGGGATCTAGACGTGACGTTATTAACGGATGGATCGTTATGCCAGCGTAGGGATAATGGGAGATCCAAACGCTTCTATTTATTATCTTTCATAGCCCCCGGGTGTTTCTGTTGCTCGCGGGAGTTCCAGTGTAATGTGCGTGAAATGGTGGCTCATTCGGCTGCAATGAGCGATTCGTTTTATCGCGAGCCTCCGACGTGACTTCTCGACCATCATAATTGTGCTGAGAGAGCTTAGGTAGTGAAAAACAGATTTTTTGATTAATATTTAGGTTTGTTTCTCCTGCGAGTGATTGTTAATATATTAGCCCCTATAGGATAATTTGTATTGTGTACAAAATTTTATTTGATAAAACTTTCTTTGATTCATTGCTGTGTATGCATGCGAATGAGTAAATGAAAACATTTTTTGTTTAGTTAACATTAATGTGTGTTTTATTTAACGATAAAGCTTATTAATTCCTGAAATCAAGAACAGAAAATGAATTTTTCAAATGACGGAGAATTCGTTGATTAAGGATACTATTCCTTTTTTTTATCATTCATATATAGTGATACAGTTTGCTCAGGACTTTCATTGTGGGAGAAATTATTTGTACGCGTGCAGAAGTAATTTTGCAGCTTTTACATAAATTCACCTTTCTGAATGGCCACAATTGCAACCAATATTCTTTTATTAATATTTTTGTAACTCTCGTAACTTTGCTGAAATTTATGTTTTAAGCGTTGTTCCTCTTAATTCGCTTGAAGTTCACTATAATGAACCAGGACTGGAATAAAATTAATTCTTTTTTTTGCTAATATAATTTTTAATACTAGGATATCCGCGAGAAATTATGCGCAATGTTGACTTTATTATGAAAACATTTACGAGCCTTGTACATAATGTTTTATACAACTTATGTAATTTCATACGCAAACGATGGAACGTAAATTAGGTTGGATCGTATACGTTCTATACAATTTGTTATTAAAAGGTTATTAAAATAATAATTAAAATTCGCTACACTAATATACGTTCATGATTATTGCATTTCATTAATTTATAAAAAAAAATCACTTAATTTTGTTGAACAAAATATAAAAAGTTAGATTCATGATTATAACATCCGGTTCGATTTTTCTTAAACATGATTGTAAAGGTAAAATGAATTATACATCTGAATTCTTAATAGTGCTAATAAATAAAATTAATTAGTTTTATGAACATATATAAAGATATAATAAACTTGCCAGTTGCCAATCTTGTGAAAAAAAAATAGTACAGTAATTTTCCAACCACAAACCCTGGGTCTCAAATCCTAAATTAATAATAATTCATTACGATCAAATCATGTCCATTTCGCGAAATAATGAAAAAAAATACTGTATATTTTAAAATGTCTTAAGTATGCAAGAAGGTACCTTTTTGCTAAAAAAAACAATAAAGCAGAGCTTTCAATGTTTTGAGGAAAGCAGGAGCAGCACCAGCATCAGTCGTCCTGGCAAGATTCATGAGCCAGTGGCTGCGGGCATTCCTTGTAAGAGGCGCTTTACATTTGGCCGCGATTTATTTTGTTTTGCCTTGTACTCGTTTGTATGCGCTTTTAAATTGGAATAAAAGCCCAACTGTATCTCTCTCCTTTTTTTTTTATTAGACTCAAATTTAGCCCCTTGACATATAGAACGATATAATAACACCGGTAATACATCATGACGGAAGAGAAATGTGCCAGAGAAGAGAATAAAACGTCTCTATTTAAAAGTCTTAAGAAAATACTGACACGCGCCGTTTCATTCGGGGGGAACATATTTACTTTAATCTGTAATTAATCATTTCAAATCATTCAGAAAGGATTTTCTTGTCTAAATATTCCACTCTTCTGGAAAAGGACCTAAAATTAATTGATGATATTTAAAACTAAATAGAATCACAAACTATAGTTGACACCACGGTTACAGAAAGTATAACAAGTACATTTTCTCTCTTAAAAATCTCAAAATTACTCTTGAGATAACTTTTATATCATCTTTACAGAGCTTCCTAGGACACACATGGACGCGAAAGTAAAAGGAATATTTTTATCGCTCTTGGAGATCTATAGAGTTTTGCGCTCATTGCGCGTCGTACATTGAGACATCCACCGAACATCTGTCACCATCAAAATAATAGATAGACGTGTAAATGGTTATACGACATTCTGAGCGGAATGTCAGGAATGCAGGTTAATAAGAGATCTATATTATGAGCGCTACGCCACTGTTCCGCATTAGTTACGGTTACGGGTTAACCTTTTCGCTCGAGCGAGTAGCGCCGATCCTCAACACCCCTTCTCTCTGAGTATAGACGTGAAAGCATGCCGTCGAACGAGTGTCATAGAGACAGTGGAAATGAAGCGATGAAACGTAAAAACATAGCGTCTAAACATCTTGTATATCGTTTAAAACGAGATTCTAAAATGAACGCTCCCAAAAGCTGAACTCGGTTTATTAGCAAGACTATACATCTCGCGGAGGAATAATTTTACGACCCGAGATTGGCATAGAAACTCATAGAGTGTTATACAACTGCGAGAGGCGGCACGGCGATAAATGACTCATTCTTATTCAGCCAAAAATGATAAGCAGCAGCGCCAAGAGCGAGCGAGATGCGTTGAAGAAGAAGAAGAAGAAGTAAATATTCAAGAGGTCGCGACAACTATAACGTTGTGCTCCGCGGAAGACACCGAAGGTGCACGCTGGTGAAAAGCTCCGCCTCTACGAGAGCGCACGCCACACGCACAAAGGATTAAACTATAAACTTTCGACTGTTCGCAGTAAACCTTTACGTTTATCGCGCGCGCGAGAGCGAAATTCGTTCATTCGAGTATTTTAACGCACCGGCGGCCCTCCGTCCTCGACGCGGCGCGCTTGTTAAGATTAGAATTCACTTTTGGCGAAGAAACAGAGCAGTACCCAGCAGCAGAGGCGAAGCCCCATCACGCTGTAACGCACGCCCCAGGTTAGATGGAACTCGCGCGGAAAGTGCTGAGTGGCCGAGATAATATCGATCCCTATCTTTCCTCCTCTCTCTCTATCTCTATCTCTCTCTCGCTCTTTCTAGTGTGAAAGTCACACGGCTAGAAAAACATTAGGGTCCTTGGGCGAAAAAGTTAGAGCTCCACTGCGCGCCTCTCGCCCCCTTTTTTCCCCAAACTTGCGAGTGTAGTATATTACTTCTTTGGCTTGCGGGCGCGGTGTCTTTTATTCGCGCCGCGCGGCGATAACGCTTTGATTAACATTATATGAAGTAATGCGGGGTACTTTGCGCCCCGGAACAATAAATTTTCACCCGCTAGATTTCTAAATGGCTCTAGGTTTTTTTCTCTCTCTCTCTCTCTTTTTCTCTCTCGGGCGCTCGCGAGCACACCGAAACTCTATTCTGCACGTGTTAATGCGCACGCGGCTGGTGCCTGCGAGTTACTTTGTAGCGGGCCTTTCTTTCGCTCCTGCTGCTGGAGCTCGACGATACGTTCTCTTGCAATTATACAAAGTGGTGAGAGTGTGCGGTTCGCGCATAAATTTCGGATTGTGTGTGTAGTCGAATTTCGAGTAATGCAATTATCGTGTACCTTAATTGGAATAAGCGCGATAAGGAAGGCTGTGTAGTAACGGTTAACGTAGATTTAAGGGACTATAACTTTTGCGGGGAGCGAAGTACTAGTTTGGTGATATCTGGTAATTACTTTGTAATTTGAATCTATTACCTGTTGATTAATTAATCCTGTACAAATATCGCGCGAAATCAAATGAAATCTTTAAACAGGACAGTGTACAGACATGAAAGTTGAAAAAAATTTATTGTAAATTAGGTCTTTTTATACTCGTCTGTTTCTACTTATGTGTAATAAGCATGGAAAAAAATCATCACGGCCTTTTTTTGAACAGTTCTTGTCAAGTAAAGGTGTTCATTCTTTTTTTTTTAATCATACGTCTTTTTGTACTCCAAATGAAAGTGCAAGCTTCGTACGCCTTACTTACAATTTTAATGGGGGCAAGTGTTAGGAACCTTTTTTATTTGGAATTTGATATTGACCCAAACAAATTAAATATGTTACGCTGAAAAGTATTAACAAATATTTAATTAATTATTTGTTTTTAGCGATGCATTAATGGCAGTAATAAGTACCAATTTAGTCAATAACGAATAATAGGATGGATCGGTGAAATATCTGAAATAATCGAATAACGTCGCAATAATAATAAGCAGAGTTAGTTGAAACTATGATGGTAACCGCAGCAGCGTGGCGATATTATATGTATCATCGGACACGCGTTAAAGAGAAATTGAATATATTATACATAAAAGGCACAAGCATCTACTAAGTTGACGAGCTCATATCAGCTAACAATAAGAAGTAACGGTACATTTGAATATCGAAAATCCTTTGATTACAATATACGACCTATAAAAGTTATCAGTTAAATGCTTGTGTAAAATAAGGAAATTGCAAGACTTTATATACTGCTCAAAGTAATATCACCAATGTATAAGCACGTTTTTAATACACAATATTCGTTACCAGTTCAGTATTTATCATAAGATAGGAGTTACACCGCAAAAGTAACTGTCGAACGGTGCGCCATATAATTCGTTGTGTCCGGAGTAATTAAATCTCCGTAATGCGATGATATAATCACAAAATCACTCGATATCATTCGACGAGTTAATAGTATAGCAACACAATTGGCGAGTAGTTCGCTTTTATTATAGCTATACAACGACGACGCGACTATAGTTCCTCGGTGTAAATCACCGCAAAATAGAATATACGCAGGCGGTATAAACTTAACGCGCAAGGAGCTGCAACAACGATTTTATCACCTCTTCGTCATTCAACAATTTTTTTTGTACGTATTGACACGCGTATTTATAGGCAGACAAATATAGTGGCAGGGTATAATTATAGTTATTAATGGCGAATGTACGTATACGCGCGTATGTCGTAAAAAGAAGAAGAGGAAAAAGGTGGGGGGGGGGGGGACAAGTCAAATAAAGACAAACTTTTTTCATCAGCCCAAATGAAATATTATCGCATCCGGAATGGCATGATGGTATAGCCATAGTTCTGAGGTCGTAAAAACGCGGCAGGACTCTCGAATCGGGAGCTTTATCTATACCCATACACACACATATATATACGTGTATACGCGTATGGACCATTCCACGTTGAATGGTGCTGTGAAATATTTTAAATTCTGAAAGCCCCGCTTGATTGAAGTGTATTATCTAGTGAGAAAATGCACGAAAACTCGAATAATAAACAATTTTTGTGTGTACATTTTCCCGAATACACGGGATATAAATCATAAATTGAATTTGCAACGCCGCAAGGGAAAGCGTATTAATAAAATGGGATTTAGAATGTTTTTGTTCATATTTGGTGAATAGAAAATGCTGAAGCATAAATTTTTCTGAATTTTTCTGACCGTTTATTGATCGTTGATACAATGGCTGGGACTTTTAAAAAATGTGGATTATTATTTATTAAAATAAAAACTATATATTTAACAAAACGAGCGCACTAGAGCGATTTTCAAATAAAACCTATACCATAACTGAACAGTATATATGCTAGCAAATAAATTTTACGATAGCCCATTTCGACGCGAGATGCTCCCTGTGTACAAGGTATATATAGATAGGAGAGAATTCCCACACGGGTGTTGCGGCGGCGGGTGGCTCATTTGAAAAGCCCCAGGAATCTTGAGAAGGCAGCGCGTGCAGGAGGCTCTCTCTCTCTCTCTCTCTCTCT
>UELV01023923.1:4076-17646 GCA_900490015.1 Megastigmus stigmatizans | reverse complement strand
GCCATGATTACCTCTGATCATAGTAAAAAGTTAATACCTTTGCGGTATCATTGTGAAAAAAAATGCGAAAAAAATTTTTTTTCGAAAATTTTCACGTTTTTCACGTTTCAATCGGCCATATTTTTTTTTCTCGCTGTCTAATCGAAATTTCGAGCTCAGGTTCTGAAAAAAGCATCAAATTTCACGTAGGAATAGAGGTATTGCATTATTTTTTTGGTCCTATAACATAATAAATAAACACGTTGAAAAATTAGTAAAAATTCTGATCACCTCGGCGTTAATGGGTTAATCATTTTTGAATTCTGATGAGTAACTGTAATTGGGAGAATCAAAGCTTCAAAAATAGCCTTTACTTCATTTACTTTTAATTTTTTGCAAATACTATTTATAAAATATTTAAGTAAATGAATGTAAAACGTGTAAGTGTATTATATAAAAATAGAAAAATCAGAACTATTAGTTTTTGCGTTAGTAAAATTAACTTTAGCGTTGCATCGAAATATTTAAAAGTCAACGTGAAATTTTTTTATTAAAACTTCAGCAACGGATAGTAGAAATTTCTTTAGGAATCAGAACTGAAATACTGTAAATACTGTAAATATTCAAACGTACTTTGAATATTTTAGTTGCATTAACGTTAATATTATTACTCAAGTTTTAAATGTAATATAATTCTGTGAGATTCTTCGCTCGGAGGAGAGGGATATATAATTTTATTTTGCACGTTTTCAATTCCTCACTTTTAATTTTGTAACAGCTTCATGCTTATCATCCATTATCAAATGTATACTGCACCAAATCGAGTTAAATTGTTTTGTACATTTAATTTCTGAAATCTTTTTTTTTGAACGACGAGTGAAATGCATAAAAACTGAAAAATATTTTAAAAATCTACACTAATCGAATTGTGACTGAAATTCGAAAATTCTTTATCAAGTAAAAATAAAATTTCTTTTTATAGCATTCCCCGTTTCAATCAAATAAATGTCAATAGTAAAGTAATGTAACGAAGAAAAGATTGGTGTATACCATTGTTCTATGTTTATACTTCACGAATCAATAAGAGCTTCGCTACTATACATGTCTTTTCCATTCTGTAACGTTATTTTCGTGAAATGCATTGAGCCAATATTGGATTTGACATTTTTTTATTTCATATGAAAATATTTTCTTTTTAAATCAATAGTCTTGACGAAAACTGGATTTGAGTAAAATATTTTGTATGTAAATCATTTTTAAATTTAAAATTTTTTGTGACCAATGGTTTTTTATAAATAAGATCGATAGAACCATAAAACCAATTCATATACCCCAAAACCATATGTTGCATAAATGTATCGATGTCAATGTATCTTATACTCTCTCATGTAGTTAAAATAATGACAATTTACAGCACATCATACATCAAATATTATTTAGTTATACTGTGAAAATGAATTAATCATGATGCATAAACTAATAATGCAGGCTAGAACGGAATAAAACTTGCTTTGTTTCACTTGGTGAAACCGTAAGAATTCGGTTCTAACCTTCGTATATACAAAACTATCCAAGTACTAGCTTTTTCTGCCTCGTAGTCTCGCCTTTGTGCTTACTCATCAAAAATAAAAACGAACGAGACAAATGCATGAGAGCCACGAGTCACAAAGAGCTATTGTAAAAAGTCACTCATTCCTTCATCTTGCCACCGATGTAGTATCGTCCGCATAAAGTCACGCTAGTACCCGTGCCTGTATATATACATACATATAAATCGCAGTGAACAAAGTTGTACATTCAAAGAAATTTTCCTGTCTTAATATTACGTTTGCTTGCGCGATTCGCGGCTGTCTAATTTTTCTAATAACATGTTCAATTTAATTGCCAACAATGCGTCACGCTTTTCATCCTGTATATATTATTTATGTCGAACAGATCGCAATATTGGAAGTAATTTAAAATTATACAATACATTACTATTCCAATAATGTGAACAATTATAATTACAAACACTGTACAGTTCTGGACTAAACAAAAATGAAAAATTTTTCGAAACTAATACATTTTTATTTAATATTATTCTACTATTTGAGCAAATTACGCGTTTTGATTTGATGACTCAAAAATTTTTATCAGAAAGAAAATGTTTAAGTGTATTAATAATAAAATTAATGTAATTTCAATTTGTAGAAAAAGTATAATTGCAAGAACTATAAGGATACTTGTAACGACCTAATTGTTAATCATGCAATGACGTAATTGCGAAATATAACGTTATATTGATGATCGTAAACTGTACTTGTTCAAATCCGGAATAAAGTAGTGGCGATCTAACAAATACAGTCCAGTATTCACTGCTTTATACGCGAGAAAAAGTATATATAATACATAGTCATCATCAAGCTTTTATGTAAAGAACAAATACTTAACTTCGTTATTTTCTTCGTCGGTATCATCTTCAATAATATTTCCAATAATAAAAACTAAGATCTTGTAAATTATATACTTATAATTAAAAAAATTGTTGAAATATAGTTTTCGATTGATTCGTTGTGAAATAAAAATTGGCACTGAAAATTAGTACATTGAGTTTTGTGGTGTTCCACCGGAACAACCTGAATTAGCATTCATGTACTGGCTCAATGTATCCGCACATATACCGGGTGTGCATTAATTGCGACGCTCCGGTCCAAATATAATCGACCGCCGAAACTAACAGATCGAACGTTTCGAAATCCAAGTCCGGAACTGTACATTGTATTGTATACCTGGTGCGCGTGCAGACAATCCCCCAGTAATTAAAAAAAACAAGAAAAAAAAACAACAAAACAAAATGAAAGAAAGATGTGTGTGTAAGCCTCCCTCTGGACTAACCTCAAAACAGCACCCATACTGTACGCTTGTCTGATTTGTGCACAGTTTTCCTGGTTTCTGTCGGCTTCGTATGCACACAAAAGGCGGCTCGCCGGTGGCTTTTGTCGAATACCAAGACGTACGCTACGCGGCCCAAGCGATGGCCACACTCCAGGGATCCCTCCTAGTCTCCTCCGACCGGGGAGCCATAAGAATCGAATACGCAAAGTCGAAAATGGCCGAGGTGGGCTTTACAAATCTCTGGATGGAAGTAGGTTTCATTCTTAAACAAAATCAACCAAAAAAACAAAGCAAAAACAATTAAGATAAACCAACCGTCTCTCCTGTATATATATATATATATATATATCTGCATTAGGCTTCTAACTTACTGTATTTATCTGATTTTTGTTATCGCAGCTAAGTACTTGATTCTGTTTCTTTTTCTAATCTGCTCTCTTTTTTTTGTTTAAACTGCCTTCTATTATCTCGTTCGTCTGTGTATACATTTGCTTTTGTTTCTCTATGGATGATCGACGAGCTTCCGCGGCTTGATTGTTCGCTTTTGTGAAACGCGGGTGTATGTACATTGCATTGCCAGTAGCAGTAGTAGACTTCGGTTTGGATCGTCTATACTTCTTTTTTTTTCATTCTATTGCGCGCGCGAGAGAGAGAAAGAGAGAGAGAGAAGAGAGAGAGGGAGAAAGAAAGAGAGAGAACAACTTCCGACGAGCAAAGGAAAATTATTCGCTTGGATGCTCCTAAGACAATTGGCTCCTTAATTCATGCCCTCTCTCGTAAGAGTATTCAAGCGAAGATCTGTTTTCTGGTTTCTCTTTTTTCTCACATCTTAGACCGCTGATTGCTTTTTTTTTACTACTGCGTTGCTGTTATAACTGTACAAGTGCTTTCGTTCTGTTACTTTTAAGACTCTTCGGAGACCGTAAATCGTATTTGACATAGAAAATATTTATGTACACGTGCTCGAGAGAAGCGGAGTTTTTGATGAACTTAGTTTTACGACGATGGACAAAGTAGTTGTTAATCGGATGATTCTTTAAACAAAAAATGGTCACTGGTGCAGAAACGACCCTGTTGTTTGCTAAAATAAATATAAATTACATCACGGGAGATATTTATTTCAGTTGTGCGATGTTCTTTTTTTTTAACAAATAAAATAAGATAATAAGTTGCTTTAGTTACGAAAATGTTTATTTCAGTTATCAACAGGGGCGTCCCGCCACCCGTGACCGCTGCATTTTTTGAAACGACTACTTTTTTTGTGAGTTTGAAGATGTTTTCAAAAATATATTTACATATTTCTATTTTTTGTGTTTAGAATAATGTGTGCGATTATGATTTTTTAGCTTCTACACGAAAAAATAGATTTTTACACAACCCATTTTTTTTTTAAATAAAATATTGCAAGAGATTTATAATTTATTGATTATTTTGTATGGATCCAGTGTGGGCAATATTATTATTTTGATTTATTGTTTGTAAAATTATTTAAAAAAAAAAGAAGATAAAGCATTATCTTGTATTTCTCGTTTTAGAGAGAAAATTTAGTGTAGTGGAGAAGATTGAATATTTGCAACACTGATAGGGTTCACTGCATGCTTTGTTTGCAACTTTTCAAATAGTATTGAATTGTTTAATATTCAAGAGTAACACTAAAAATATATAGTTCAACAATTGAAATTTTAGTTCTTATAACGTCAGAGTAACGTAGTTTACATTTTCTTTACGCATACTAATTATTCAACGTCATTTTTTATCTCTTATTCATTCGTTTGGCAATTTTTGAATAACCGTCACGGGAAATTAAGTTTTAGAATTCTTGATGTAAAAGCAGTTGCTTATCTATATACGTTGACCAAGTTACACAATTCACTATTAGACCATAAATGTTGCATATTGATACAATACTTTTTGAAATATCGTCAATTGTGTTCACTGTTACAAGTCAAAATTAATATATCTTCACGTGTGATAGTGTCACACGAAAATGCTAAAAAAAAAAAAGATTTGCCATGGCAAAAGGGGGGGTTGAGCGAAGGAAAGTTCTAACGTCATTGCTTGTCTGGTTGCAGGGATCCAAGGGAGAAGAAAACGGGCAACCTTAAGATCGACATCAACGGCATGTGAGGCTGACGTAGCGCGAAATTCACCGAGTTGTATCCAGGAATCTCCAAGACATTGCCGACGGAGAATCACTTTACAACGAGCAAGAGAAGCCGGCGGTGCAGTACCAATAATCGGATGCTGCCGCTGCCGCTGCGACTCAGAGAAACTTTCAGCGCTCGGGGCGCGCAGGGAAAAGTCTAAGGGACAACACCAGCAACAACAGCAATGGGACAAAAAAAAGAACGCGGGCAGCTCGGGGCCTCCAGGCTTTTTTCGTTATTCGTCTTTTTCGTTGGTTTATCCAGCATCACCGAGAGAGACAACGCAATATCTTCAATTTTTATTTCTCATACATCACGTGCGTTCGAACCCCTTTGTTTATTCTCATCATGCATACAGTTTATACTTAAAACTTGCGGTACGCGCTCTAATGTAGCTTTGCGTTTATAATTTAACGACAGAGTGATTATATACGTATAGTACGCGGTCAGGAGAGGTTCCACGAATCCTCACGTTGTCACATTAATATACGATTGACCAACTCTTTTAGCAAACTACAAGGGAGAGAATAAGAAAAAAAATATATGAATAAACGACATATCACGGGGAACGAAAATGAAAGTATAATAAGTAGGGTGCGGAAACAGATGAAAGTAAAACACGGAACGGACGGTGTGGCGAAGCGAGGCGATGAAAAAAAAAAAAATAAGGGAATAAAAAAACAAAAAATGATGAAACGGGGCCTTCGAGTCGTGCGCGCACGCGCCGTTTTCACCCCGATGCGGCGCGTGGGCCACACACACACACATACACACACACATCGTGATGTGAGTTAACAAAAAAAAAATAAATAAATAAAGCGCGAGCGAGAAGAATAACAAAGAAAGAAGATGATAAAAATAAAAAAAAGAGAGAAATCACGTAATAATCGTTATGTCGCGAGAAAAAGAGTTGAGGCACGATCATTGCGATCGGGCGCCAGTTTTACCTGCGATCTCGCGAGCAAAAAAAAGTTTCGTTGGTCGTAATGAATGTAAAAAGGCACTGTTAAGGTCACGAAGACACACACATATCACACGCAATTAAACGAAATATTAACCTTTTATAAGGTCGCGACGAAACGAGCGAACGACGAGGCATGCGATGGAGCGAATCGTTTGTGGAGTGAACGTGAATCTTGTGTAATACACAAGCGCTTGTGGTGTGTGTCTCTATGTATGCGCGAGTCGTGTGAATGAGTGGGAAAGCGATCGCGAAGGTATTATAGAGAGAGATGAGTTGAGTGAAAGATTACGAAGATGAAGGAAACGCGGATTGAAAAGATGAATAGAATATACCCATAGCTGTTTTTAATTTTCCGGCGGTCGCGCGCGACTTTTGCTCAACGTCTCGCTTTATATTGCACTTGGATTAATATTACGACGAAGTCGAATTACGTAGAGATGAGAGGGAGAACAATGGGAGCGAGGCGAGAATGTTGACTTATATTAGGAATAATTGTGCGAGAATGTAGTGATTCGAAGCGATCGTTGATAAAAGGAAGGTCGGCGTCGTATAGCGCCGCTTAAACTAGTTGGACGAGGCGAACATCAAGCTTAATACCAAAGGTGCCCTAAGAAAATAAAAAAAAAAGTAACAAGTATTTAACGTTTTATCGCGTCTTGTTAAGAGAGAAAGAGAGAAAAAGAAGAGAGAAAGAGATAAAGAGTAAAAAAAGTGTGAAATCTCATTAATGTCCTAGCGAATGGGTCGGGGTGTTTCGGGGGAGGGGAGGGCTTATTTAAGTGAAAGTAAGAAAAAAAAAACGTAGCGAAGGAAAGATTTAAGGATCTAACGTAAATGCATACACCGATACGTGGGGGTGGGGCAATTATAATAGGGATATTATGCAAGTGGAAGGAGGGGGATCGACGATGAAAGTAGGGAAAGTATAATTAAGGAAGGATATAAAAAAAAATACAATTATGATATTACTATGTAAACGAATGCGAACATATCAATAGGCTTAAGTCTTTAGCGAGAATTGTATAAGTGCATAAACTTATTTATCGTACGTATCGTCATAGGCGAACTTATGCTAAAAGCAAAAAAAAAACAACATCAACAACAACAACAACAACAAACTGAAAGTAAATTAAGAATGAAAGTATATATATATATATATATATATATGAAAAAATTGTGACTGCAGTGGATTACGATTACCTGCTGTTTTGTGTTTGTGGAACGAATCGGGCGAGAGCGGTACTTTTTTCTTACAAACATAGACGAATTTTCGATGTTCCTATATCTACGATAACTTATAGTGAAGACCACTTTGCGAAACGAGATATTTCCTCGTCAAAGGAGACTGACCATTTGAACTTTATATTCTATCATGTGCAATTGATCATTTATTTTTCCGTCCCTTGTTCAAACGATTTTGTCGATTATTTAAAAGTTTCGAGCCGCAAGGTTCAGCCACACGCAAAGAAATTGCTTCATAAAAATGATAAAATTGGATTTTACTTCTTTTACAGACTGTAAAAACTAACAAAATTACTAGACTTTCTAAAAAACAATATTTACTATATATTAAAGAAAATTACATGTATATAGTATAATACACTGGAAAGTACAAAATTTATTTGGTTTTTACGGTCTGCGAATCTCTCTAACGCGCAGCTTGTAAAATTCTGCGAGCACAAGAATTTAAAATATTAACTTTAATTACATAAAAAAAGTAAGCTGGAATCATTTAAGTAATCATAAAATAGTTTACAGCCATTGTTTGACTGGCAAAGCAGACTCTTGCATTATATACGGCACACGCGAGTCAACTGAGAAAAAAAAATTCTAAATTCACATTCCCGTCATCCTAATTTAGAAAGTGAAAGTACATTCAATTTGTAATCGTCGCACGAATATTCTCAACCACAAAGAATTAAAAAGAGAGAGAGAAGACAAGGGAGCACAAAGCAGCATGTAATGCATAGTCCAAGAAAAGAATGAAAGTATAAGAGAAAGAGAGAGAGAAAGAGAGGGGAGAGAAAAAAGAAAGCTCTGTCTCTAATCGCGGTGAGGAATCATCGTGAGGATTGTCAGGCGAGCCGTAAAGTCCAAAATGCCCCGTCCAAAGGGCCTGACTCGACCTTTTTTTTTTGTTTCGTACTTACAGTGGTTTTCTTTTTTGTTTCGTATTATACCACACGAGAGAGGTACACTTCGCGAGTTCAATGACCGGTCGAATTCAAACGTGACTACTCCGCGAGCGGCCGCAGCGTCTCTCCACCGTCTACATGTATACATTTACACAGATACACACACACACACTTACATACACACACACGTACACAGACACGGACTAAATGCTCGAGGAAGGAAAAAAACGGGCAGCCTCGGTAAAAGGGGATAAATCGAATCCTCAACACGCGGTGGGTCTCGCGAAATTGAAAGAACGAGACTCTCCTTTTTTTAAGGAGACTTGTACAGGAATGTAGCTCGTGTTAGGCTCTTAAATGCACATCTTTTGCATTCGTATTGAGAAACTTTTTGCTTTGAAATCCAAGTATTTTGTGATGCGGTGATATGTAAGCTGTAACGGGGCGACCTGCAGACTCTTGAAAGTATTAGTGTTTTACGATAGATATTGACGTACATATACCTCGTTGGTGTTTCAGATGACTCATTTTAATTTTTGAAAATGCGCATATAGGCATCTTTTGTCTGTGTAACGATATTAACTTGTTTTTTTGCTAAACGAAGAATTGCGTTGAACAATATTTCAAATGACAATTTTTAGTACGTGAAAAAAACGAGTTTATTTTTTGTATACCTCAGCGAAGGAAGCTAGGTTGTGGCTTTTAATGCGACGTGAAAAAAAAAGGAAAAATTCTTTTGTAATAAGCTGCCTCGAAATAATAGAATTTTAATTGGTTCGTAGCGTAATGTTTATAGCAATATAACGTGAAAAAACGTCAATTACAGTCCATCCGAAATGAACAATGTTTTTTAGATCAAACGACTTTTTAATAATCACGGAAGAAATTGATTTTCGTTCTCGCCGAAGATGAAAAAAAAGAGAGCCGAAAAGAAAAGGAAAAAAAAACCACGCAGCGGCTAGAATACGAATTTTTCTCAAACTTATCTCCCGCGCAATTAACACTGGACGTGTACATCTACTGTTAGCCCGTTAAAAAAACGAACGAAAGCGCGACAGCAGCGGGAATTATTTCCAACTGCGTGTAGAAAGGGCCAAGGAAACGAGAGAAAGGGAGAGAGAGAGCGAGAGAAAGGACAGACGCGCTGGAGGGTAGGACAAAAAAAAGAAGATCCACAGCGCGCGACGAAACGACGAGCGCCGACTCGGCACGTAATCTTGCCCAAGTGCCTTCCTCGTTCGCTCCGAGTCATGCTCCTTTTGTCTCTCTCTTTCTCTCGGACTTCTCGCTCTCTTACACATACACACGCGGCCCGTATAGAAGAGTTTCGTGGAATACAACGCGGAGAGCGAGCGCGCGCGGCTGAAAAAGAGAAGCGCGCATGCATATAAAAGGGAAAAAGAGGTAGCGGCCACAACTCCGAAGTGCGCACACCGAAAATTTGCTGCGTCCAGTTTGTGTGCGGAACGCCGCTGTTATTATATGTACCTAGAGATCGAGGAACCGGATCGCGAGACACCGCGCGTGAGAAACTCGCGAGTCAGTGGAAGCGCTCGCGGGTCAGAGGTGATTTTTCGGTTCTCCGCCGGGTTTAGTTAGGCTTTTTGCTGCTGCTACTACTGCCCGATCTTGGGAACTTGTTTTTACTCGATTTCTGTAGCACAATTTATTTTCGAACCAGAATCGTCGAGGTTTTCCGAAATTTTCGTGATGATTGGTTACAATGAAATATTTGAAAATTAATACTTCATAGATTAAGTACGATTTGAATTAAATTTCAAAATTCACCTGTTGAGTCAAACCTTTTTGATAAATTTCTATATATACAGCAAAGCATTCTACGGAATAGCGGAATTCAATGTATTCGCGTCGCGAGGCACTGAAAAACCGCGTCCCGTCCTCAAAAAGCAGCGTGCAGAACAGCGGCAGGCAGCAGCAGAGGCGGCTAAATTTTCGAGTACACGAACGCAAGCGTCGCGCCGGACACAGCTCGCGGAAAAAAAAGGGGAACGTGAGAACAGGCCGAGCGAGCGCAGCTTCTCTATTTCACGCTTAGACGAGCTCTACGGTCCAAATCCTTCTGCTCGTTTCTCTCTCTCTCTCTCTCTCTCTCTCCTTCCTCAGCTCCTCCCAACCTTACATCTTTGTCTCTCCTCTCTCTCTCCTTTTGATGCATCTTTCCCTCGGCCGCTTTAACCTCGACTTCCGTCATTGCATGGATAGCCCCGTGATTTCGATGTTTTCTCTCCTTCCTTCTTTTTCTCCGTTTTTTTCGTTCTTTCTTTCTTTCGTCCGTAACCCCCTTGAGAAGCGCTCGAGTCGACGCGTTTATTTTTCATACTTCTCGAATGTATAGACGAAGTGCAAGGGAATTCTTTTTTTTTTGCTACCTTCTTCTTTCTGTTTTCTATATATATGCGCGAGACGCGACGGTGAGAGATGGGATGTGTATTGCGCGAAAATTCCGTGAATGGGTCAGCGGACGATTAGCGGTCGAGTATATGAATTCGGGTAGTTATGTAGAGCCGTAAGTGATTACTTTTCTTGTGCTGCCTCTTTTTACAAAAGTTGAGGAGAATCATTATATTCGCTTCTTACCACGTGCAAAAATGCACGTGGAGGAGAGTTTAAACCAGCTATTGTTCTGCTTAGTTCTTGAGATAATGAAACCCTTCTACTTCTTTAACTGCGGCTAAATTAAGTCATTCGTGTAACGGTACGGCAATTTCCGCGAATTAAAGTCCCGGATTTTCGAAAACAACCGTTTTGTCTCGCATCGATAAAGACACTTCAGTGTAAATTTTAACGCTGGCTTATTTGTAAAAGCAACATTTCACACGTAGACGAACAAAAAAGTATGTATACACCGACTTCTCGCCGACAATTCCGTTCCTTCGTTACTCCGTAAATTATAATTTCAGTACAATTACACGCCCTCGCGAACTGATGCGCTCCTCTGGACGGCAGATTAGCGAGGCATTTGATATCGAACGGTTTCGCGAGCATATAGAGGACAGAAAGAGAGACAATGAAAGCACAAGAGAAAGAAATTATATAATACACACATTATACACAGGGACACGAAAGTATCATGAAAGATGAGGGAATGCGTGATGACGATAATGATAATGACGGTGTGACACGCATCGCGACCGTGCAGTTTGTCGTACGGCATTTTATGATGAATAAAAAAGAAGAAAAAAAAAGAAAAAAAAAACAAGTATAGACAAGTGGTGGTGTAGGTTGAATTTAAAGTGCTTTAAAAAAATGAACTAACTCATATCAGTAGGCTTAGTGAACGCTATATATTATTATTGAAAAAAAAAATAAATAAATAAAACAAGTAAAACAATTAAGATAAACATAGAGGTAAACGATAAGAAAAATAAATTTAGAGCGGCTATTCGCGCGTAAGTTTTACTATAAAACATAGAGGTTATTTACACGATACGTTTCTTTTTTCGTACCTGATTGCGTTTACATTGTGCGCGTGATTCTGGTGCGCGATTGCGCCCCTAATTGTACTATTATATACGATATATTATATGTGTCTCACTTATACGATTCGTTATATATTCTTATACTTTTTAAGCGGAGAAGGAGAGCGCGAAAAAAAATACGATGGAAAACTGGGGGGTAAAAAAAAAGAGAAAGAACGATACAGACGTCGAACTGAGCTATGAAGTTTTTTACATTCTACATGACTATTATAACTATGTTTACTTTAAAGCTTAAACTTAATTAATATATTAATTACTTATACATAAACAAAAAACAAACAAATTATTTATTAACGAACTTATTTAAATGTATACGCGAGCCACGATTAATTGTGGTGCGAGTGAATAGATCGGGTTGAATTTTAAAAAGTTTACTGTACGATATAACTCATTTCGACGTAGGAAGTCCTTATTGCAAATGTACTACTATAATACGTTTTTATTTATTCCGACGAAGTATAAAGATCGATTAATAAAAAGTAAGGCGTACGTAAACATACAGCAATTAAAGATTAAACGTATGTAAATGACGAATCTGATCGAGCTCGATCTTTTTCAAAATGGTCCACACTATTGTATTCCTTCTTAAAGAAAGTAAAAAAAAAAGAAAACAAAACGAAGCAATGTAAACGTAATCGTCATAGATGAAAGTATAATAGGACATAAGCTGTGTCGCATAACAGGATTAAAGGAAAACAAAAAAATGAGTAAATAAAGTGAAGAAAAAAAAATGATGAAAAAAACAACAACTACTATATATAGTATATAAATGTATGGAAAAAAAAGCAACCAACAAAAAGGTTTACATGTCAATCAGCTATTTTATACCGTGTCAATCTAGAAGTACATAACGTCGTTCTAAAAAGCCCCGTTTCTTTTTTTTCTCTCGCTATTAACAATTTGTTTTGCACTTCGCGTGTGCACATCGCGACGGTGCGGCAGAGGGCAGAGACCATTCACGTAAAGGCAGTTGTTTTGTTTTATTCGCGTGTGCATTTTGCGCGCTATATACACCCAAATCCGGCAGCCGTGTCGTTATGTGATGACACGTTTCACGTTACAACGACTTTTTCAGACAAAACAAAAACCGTAGAGAGATAAATCAGAGAGTTGAATGAAATTTTCGAATCTTTTAGCAGACGACAGGCGCGCGCGGACTTTTGGGTATAATCGAGCGCGAAAAATGCACGCGTGCGCGCACACGCACACCCACAAATTTTGGTCACGCAAAAAAAAAAAAGAAGGAAAAAGTTGTATATAGGCAACTGGGGACACATTGGATCACACACCATGTAGCACACACATGCACACGAACGCGAGCGCGATATATAAATATATATATATAAAGAATACGAAACTGTCCGTGCGTGTTTGAGTGACGAGCTTAACAGTTAATTAAGAAAGTAAAGCGTTGAAAGTGTAGTAATAATTGTAAACGTAAATAATAATGATATTGTATAACAAGCGAGTGCGAATTCTTTTGTATAGCTCTTTTTGGAGTAAGGCTGGTGCATATAAAAGGAAACCGATGAAAGTATAGCAAAGTGATGATCATGAGACAGGAAGAAGGAAATTTTGATGCGGGAATCACCAAAGATGTCGACCCAAAGACGTATAAAAACGAAAACGAGAGAAAAGTATAAAAAAAAAAGTATGGGGGGAAAGGAGATAAACTAATAGCAATGTGAAATGAAAGTAAAGAGAGAAACAGACAGAAAGTATGGCTCCTCACGACGACGACGATGACGACACACGTTGTAATCGATAGTATATCGCCAGCTGTGACAGAGATGATTTATTATTTTAAGGATTTTTAAATGCGCCTTGAGGAGAGTTCGTTGCGATATTGTAGATTTTAAGTATATGGCATTGTCAGAATACTGTGAAAAGAATGAAAGTAAAACGCGATTCGTCGCTTCGATGTGATAAAGTCAATATTCGCGGTCGAGATTGGGGGGGGGGGGGGGGGGG
>UELV01023913.1:3517-19170 GCA_900490015.1 Megastigmus stigmatizans | reverse complement strand
TCTCTCTCTCTCTCTCTCTCTCTCTCCACTGAGTGGGGATACACAGACAGTAGTGGCGCTTACTATACAGCTATACGGTCGGGTTAGGCGTGGTTCGCGTGGTACATCCCTCGGTCGCATTCGACGCCGGTAGGACCAAAAATCATCATGTCTTTTTCGTTCTCATTTATTAAAAATAGTAAAAGATAAATGATGTAGTCAGGGTCGTTGACCTTGGTGTTTTGCTGCAAGTCAAATGTTATTTCAGCTGATTAAATTCCACCATACCATTTGTATGATTAATCGAGTTTGGCAAGTGGTTGGTGACAGCGATGATATATCTTTTTTCTTACTTAAAAATGCTACAAATGTGACTTAATTTTCTGAGATCCTTTAACTTAGATAGCGACTATACAAATATTCTGCAGTCTGTCACGCGTATTTGGCATTACGACTAATGTACCACTTTTATGCTAATGGGTATACGAGGAAACTACTTAATTTTGTACAAGATATTGTATGAAAGTTACGATGATATTTCTCACAAGGGTCTTTATTAAAGATGCCAACTCTTATTTGGTCACAGAAACCTTCTTTACTCAGAATATGCATACACGTACGTTGGAAAGCATCCCCCTAACTCAGTCTTATCTTATCATCGTTGGGTAACTTTCCGCCATAATCTCCAAATTTATATTTTCCTTTGATTGACAATATTAACGTGTTTTAAATCGACGTGAATTTTTCAAGATTACGAGAAATGGTACAATTATTAAAATCGATTAGTATTTCTATATCCCCTAACTGTCGGTTAACAGTACTTATTTAATATTTGCAGTTCTTACAACCTCTGCTTTCACAATAAAATGAGAATAAAGATTTATCCATTTAATTCCCTCGCTCGCCCTATTCGCACATAACAACACTTCTCTTTTATATAAACACATCTCTTTTTCTCTCCAGGTATTAAACCTTTTTTGCCATATTTGCCTCCCTCCTATCCGTCTCGTACATTCCCTCTCTCCACTGATTTACACACTGTACACTTTTTATCTCTCCTCCCGAGAAAAGAAACGCCGTTATTCCCTCGACGCAGAGAGAGAGAGAGAGAGAGAGAGAGAGAAAGGCGCCTCCTCAGCTCACGTGCGATGCCGGAATAAGACGGAGCCGCATCTTCTTCTTACCTCGCGTACAGAACGTATATGTACAAACTCTACAGTATAGTCGTACACAGCAGCTGAGTGCGAACGCGTGTATAGGTGGGCAAACACTGGTGCGAATCGTACTATCGAGGCTGCAGCTGTTTTAAGGGAACGCGCGATGCTCGCGCACACGCACGCACGAGATGATGCCGCCGATGCTGTGCGTGCAAGCTGCGCAAGGTACAGTTCGGGGGGATCGACCGTGCGGAAATGCGCGCGCTTTTTCGATGCCCCACTGATATCCTTCGAATTTTATTATTCTTTTTCTTTTTTAGTACGATACGCGTGAGAATTGATTATCCTCGCTGTTCATTAGCATATACTTTTGACAGGTTAAAAGTGAAACTGTAGGGTATAGAATTGAGGAGGGAAGCAAGGAGCTAATCAATATTTAACGATAAATGAAGTACTTCGGTCGATATTTTATGGAGTCTAGCCAAATTTATATATCTTATCTTATTCTATTTCGAAAAAAATCGTTGCGTCAGAGATGGAATGATGAAACTGTATTAAAACATTTATGGCTTATTTGTCAATTTATAATATTATTGCTTGATAGTGCGCAGTATAGCACTTAATAATAAAACTTTCATCGCTCTGTTTTACGTTCCAAAATTACAATAAACTCTGTAATATATGTCACTAAATACTTAAGAGATGGGTTTGTTTTTATATTTAAAATTTTTACGCATCAGACATCATATTAATATGGCTATTGAAATTCTCATTTTACAATAGAAAATCCTTTTGTAGGTGTAAAGATATGAAACTCTTGAATTAGCAAGATTGGTTTTATCTACAAGATCGTAGATCTTTATAAAAGTTTCTTTCATTTCCTTATAAAATAATCGAGCTACTATCAAAATGTAACGCTATCTGATATACACGCATTACCGTTTTTATTGCTGTATTATTATTGGTAAGGTATGTAGCCATTGTATGTAAAAATTGCATGTAAGGAATTTACTACATAGCAGTCGTGCGCGATCTATAATTTTTCCTTTGCCGATAAATAGATTTCAGCATCTGATGATGGATTTTCTACTTTCTTCGGTTCGAGCGTTGTTTCACTTGACTGAATATGCATAGAATCGGAAACTCATTAGAGCCGTAGAGAACGGCAATACAATATATAGATATAAAGTAGTGCGCGATGGAATTTCATTATCTGCTTTTCGTAAAGTTAGTTAACTTTTTTTATGAAAATAAGAGAAATCGAGTGTTTCATTTTAATCGATTTCAATTTAAAGCTTCGCGTGAAAAATTGTACTACTTGAACCAAATTAAACTTTTTATTTCATATTGAAACTTAATGCTTCTGACTCGAACAATTCTTTCTTAACTTTTAATTAAATACAAAAATTAAATGTTAAAACAACGTCGGGTTATTACAAACTATTATAACGAATAAAAGTTTGTAAATTTATAATATAAGACTGAACAGATTTTTAAAATTGAGGATCTACTTAAGTAGTCTTGTTATTATTTACTTCATTTGATGATTTACATTGAATTCCATTGGTAAAAAGAAACTGTGAAACTATAATAATTACTATCCATTAAACGCTATATAAGCATGTGCAGCTATTATATGTATAGTATTTTTAAATTATTCCATTCTGATTTAAATACAAATACGATTTCGTGATAAACCTATTCATAGCTTTTAAAGATCTCCATAATGAGCAATTTTTATGGACACAACATCGGGCAAGCGGCCGCAGCGCGGCGAAGAAATTGCGAATACGTTCCGCTAGCGAGTCGGAAGGCAAATTGACGCCTCGTGTCGCGATAGGACGCATACATATATATGTATGTGTACCGTGTACCGTTAAAGCTTTTTTTTAAAACATGATTTCGAATTAACGGGAAATCGTACCGTTATCGATCAACTTCGTGTATTTTTGTCACTAAAAAAGAAATGTCTGCAAAGATTGTGCTCTATACATTTTGCAAACTAGTTCAATTTATTTAATCGATCATTTCTTATGTATGCATATAACGATTTATGTGACAATTTAAAGTAAGCACTACAATTTAAGATGATTTACATTTGATTAAGAGTGAAATCATATTTGCAATATGGTAAAAGAAAATTCGCATATTTCAGTAAATTTCGAAAAAAGAATTATTTAATTAGTTACACATACCTGCGCATAAATGACACGGCGTATTACTTACGCATCTTTTGCTGAATGCATTTTTTACTTAACGAGGCTATGAATTACATAAACTAGCTTTTTCTACATTATAAATGTACTGTTACGTGATAATGCAAATATAACTAATTTAATTTGAATTTTCCGCAAAAATGTGAGAGCGCGATATCAGCGCCGCCACTGGCTTCTCCTGTGACTACCTGTGTTTTACGAATTTTACGACCTTTATTACGTATTTTACGCGGCTGCTACGCTGCTGACGCTGCTGTAGAAAATCTGGAAGAAAAGAAGACAGTACTTATTTGTTTTCGTAACGCAAGAAGTGGGTGTTTTGACTGGAGCTTCCTAAATCCTAAACCATATTATCGTTTTTTTTGCACCTGCCATTGAAATTTAGGAATTTTAGATGTGATACAACTAAATGAATTGGTGTGACTTCGACGTTACCAAGGCGTAAAAGTATTAGGAAATTTGCATTGTCACTCAATTATTGTGATTTCCCTTTTGCAGTACCATTCGAGGTGAGTCACTTATTGTATTCGCATATGTACTTACTTGATTGACCGATTGTTTGAACCTTTATTAAGATTCGCTGAGAATATTTTACTTGATATCAAAACGTTTTTAAAAAGATACAGGATTAAGCCAATACAAGATTAGTTGAGGTTAGATAATCTATCATCTTTTTTTATAGTTACGTTAAACAATTAACATGATGACGTCACATTTAGAACCTTAATATTTCTTTTGTTGTGGAGTTTCTGTTTAGAAGCCCATAAGTAATACATAATTATGAGTTTCTCCTTGATTCGAGTTATTTAACTAATACAAGGTTATTTTCTTTATGGTATTGCCTTGGTATTGCTTAGTTTATATTATAAACAATTCAAGTAGATCTTAATAAGAATTTTAACATTATCTATAAAAGAAAATTTGTTAATTATGAATGAAAGAAATTCGTAATTAAGATAATTTTTTACAATACTTAATATACTTCATTACATGTGTGGATAAGAATGTACATAATCTCTTAATAGTACATAATCTCTTAGTAGTAAACATTTTTATCAAAGTGAGCATATTTGTGCATCTATTAATAAGCTCAAAACTTATTGTTGTTATTTAAAATCTTTGGCGATACATGTAAATTATTGACTTTTTTTCAGAAGCAATCATGCCACTGCTCTATAGTGTGGTTGCAAGAGGAACAACGGTACTTGCAAAGCATGCCGCATGTGCTGGAAATTTTGAGGAGGTTACAGAACAAATTCTCGCAAAAATACCACCACAAAATGATAAAATGACATATTCACAAGGACCTTATTTATTCCACTACATTTGTGAAGAAAGAATTGTTTATATGTGTATAACAGATGATGTAAGTTTCATATAAATTATATTACTATTTTAGACTGTAAAGTTTCCCAATTAGATTATTCCCCTATGTGCCACATAAAACTGATAAATGAATCTTATTATTTACAAACTTTCATAGTTTTATACACGTTCTATATGAGAACAGTTTATTATTTGGAGTATTGTGTTTCCCTTTATTAAGCAGGATTTCCAAAGATCAAGAGCGTTTCTGTTCCTGAACGAAGTCAAACGAAGGTTCCGAACTATATATGGTGATGGAGCATTAAACGCATTAGCTTATGCAATGAATACCGAATTTGGTCGAATTTTAGCTAATGAAATGGTAAAAATAAAATAATAAACATCAGTTTTTTTAATTGTTTAATTTATAATACCTGTATCATTTTTAATTTTTAGAAACACTATAGTGAATCCAGGGATTTAGATACTATATCAAAAGTTCATGGGGAATTGGATGAACTCAAAGACATAATGGTAAAAAACATTGACAACTTGGCTATGAGAGGAGAACGTCTGGAATTACTTGTCAACAAAACAGAAAATCTTACTAATAATGTGAGTCACATAATTATATTGAGGAGATTTCATTTTATGATGAAATTTTACAGTAGGTCCTGTTGTAGGCAAATTTAATTTCTGTTTTAATAGTTAATATACGTGCAAGTTACGAATATATTTATTATGTTAATAATAATAATTTAATTTTTGTATAGTGAATAAGTAAAATGGATACATAGAAATAATGAATTTAATTATTATTTTAACATAATAAGTGAATGTTCTCACTTGAATTATATTTCAATTAGATCTGGCTTATTTCTAACTTTGATTCAATATGAATTAAAAAAAGTATGAACTTATAATTATTTTTATTCATTTTTTATACAACTGCAATGGGCAACAAAATGAAATTTGGTATTATTTATTCCAAGTAACAGATTAAGTGTATTATTAAAAGGTCTAAGCAAACGGAATATTTTACAAATTAATTTTTCATGTTCTTTTGGGTTTTATCAATAATGTCAAACATTAATTTTTAATAAAATATTAAGATTTGTGATAACACTGCAAAAACTGATACAGTAGACTGACTTATTGCACATGCACTTGCTTAGTTGCACTTAATATTTATCTTAATATCTTCTGTTTAAGTAGAAAATAAATTAATTAAAATATATTTTTAGTCGGTTACATTCAGAAAATCAAGTCGCAACCTTGCGCGATCTCTATTTTGGAAAAATGTTAAGATGTATGTTATACTTGGTGCAGCTTTAATTGTAAGTATTTTAATATTTTTCGAAAGTTTCAACGCGTTCGTAATTCTAATTAAAATTTTAATGTATTGAAATATTTATAGCTCATAGTCTACGTGATTCTCGCAATATCCTGCGGTGGACTAGGATTACCAAAGTGCGTCGCAAGCAATTAAAGTCCTATCAGTGTAACATGATCATGTTATGGCTTCTCAAGATCACAATTGTTTATTGATTATCGCCTGACTTTCGCGATTGTCATGGAATGACTTATCAGGACTGTCATACAGAGTATATAAACAATATCAAGCACATATATATATATATATAATTTTATAAAAGAATACTACAAGAACTGTAATATTGTTCCGAGGGAAAAAAGTGAAGTTTGTAAATATGTTATTTTATGTGTAGCGGTAAGGAAAATAGTTTAGATGCCAAGTTCATAAATTAATGCGAAAAGTCGAACTGTGTCTGTCACTGTTGACAATATCTAGAAAAGTCGAAACTTGAATAGAATAAATTTTTGTTATTCATTTTTACTCTTGTAAAAAAAATTCAATTTATAAGTACTTTTTTAGACTTATTACTCTTATTATCGTCTTACTAATTTTTGATTTTTTTAACGAAAGTAAAATACATCCTTCTTATATATTGTTCAATTATTTTACTCGATTAGCCTAATTATAATTAATATACACGATTATTTATACTCTAACAATATTAATTATCTTATAAATAATAAGAACATTTCTATTGCTTACTCAAATAATGAATCTGATTGCTTTTAAATATGTTATTTTCATTATATTTTAAAATCTAATTATGTTATAAGCACAAGTTAATTAACTTTTTCAAACCATTAAATTCTTTGTTATGTATTATAAAAGATCTATAATTTTCAATAAATGATTTAATATTTGAATATTGTTTTATTTTTTCACATTCACTTCGGTTTTTTTATATTATTGCCGTATTAAATATGACCTCAGGAAAAGCATAATTAAAGAAAATTAATATAAATACGTACATCAAAATTAATATTTAAACATTATTTACGTAATAAAAGATCCATAAGAATATTGGTAACAAATTCGGTTTCCAGTCTGCAGTTCTCGAATGTACGAAAAAGAACGATATAAATAACAAGTAAATCTCCAAAATCCCTTCGCACTCGACCCATAAATAATGTCTCAGCTCAGGAATAAGTCATTCAATCTCACTTATAAGTAATTTTGATACACGTATCGATACAAAACACGTATACAGTAGCATATCCAAGGGGCTCGCTTGCTAAGCGGAGTAAGAAAAAGTGGAAAACAAAGGGAAGCCAGCGGAGAAAGGCGCGATCGAACAGATCGCCAGCAATTTATCGGGGAGCTTCGGTGCCGCCTTTACGCGCCATTAGATGCTAGTGCTGCTCTAAGGGCAGCGCATGCCCTGACGTTGCCTATACGGCCTGAGAGAGACTGTGCGTTCAACAGGGCCGTGCGTAAAGCGCGCCGCTCCCCTGCCTTATCTGCATTCCGTATTCTCGTGTGGACAGCTGTTAAGTAATGCACAATAGTCTAAATGTGTCATGTAATATTATACTGATATTTTAATATCATGATCTTTTTTTTATCGTTTAAGATTATCGTAATATCTAATCGTCAATGAGGAAAAATGCAGTGTTATTTGATTCGGCACTAGAAAATGTAAAATATTTCAATGCATATTCTAAGTAAAGCATATCTTCAAATTTAAAAATGAAGGATACAAGATCTATTATTTATGTTTGCTAATCTGCAACAAATATTATAACACTTAATTACATTTTTCTTGCTTGAAATAAGGTCGTGAAAAAGTTGTTTCGGTTGAAATTTTAAAGCACAAATATGTCATCAAGAAATTCCCTTACTTTGTTCTACACGTCTACGCTTACAACAATATGGGCAATAAATATAATTACTTATAATAATTTTGAAATCTGCACCGCAGAGTAAGTTGAGAAATCAGTAGATAAGGTGCAGAGTCTGTCCAGACATACATAGAAGTGTTACATACTTAGTGACATAACGAGTGGTCGGTGGGATATAAATAATCCATCACGTATACTTTCATGGCAAGCTATTTTATTCATAAGATGATATTTCTAACACAAGTCACTCGCAACAGAACTGGATGCACCTATAATAGTTGCAACATGAATCATAAGTTTAAAAGAAAGCCATAATTAATTTTGCGATACGAAGCAAAAAGGTATCATTCCTCCTTAAATCGAATATAAAGTTAATCGCATTCCACGCACTAAGTTTTCCCCCTTTACCTCTCGCAAACTCAATCAATAATGAAAGAAAAAGAAAAATAGAGAGAGAGAGAGAGAGAGAGAAATCGCTGATTCCCGTCGTCGATTCCCTACTGCAGCAGCCTCGCAAGTGAACACGACTTTCCCGGAACGCGGCTCACACGCACACACTCGTAAAGACGCGCGGGCAAAAAAAAAGGGAAAAAAGAACAGGGAAAATATCGAGGAAAACTGAGCAAGCAGCTCGCGGAGAGTGAGAGAGAACGAAAGCGAGAGTCTCTCCTCCTCTTCGTTATTTATGCGAAACTCGCCGCGTGCCTCTGCTGCTGCTGCTGCTGTCTGCGCGAGGAGAGCTTGAATTGCAAATCCCGCCCCGACGCAAAGTTTTTCCGCCTTTTTTCTCTCTCTCTCTCTCTCTCTCTCTCTCTCTCTCTCTTTCTTTCTCTTCAGCCTCTCTACCCCTTTTTATTGCCTATTTTTTCCTCCGCGCGAGGAAAGTCTCGCGAGATTGGAACGAGGACCGTTTTTTTTTTCTTTCCTTTTTTTTTTGTTTTTGATAGGAATTAAGTTGAGGACGTATAAGCAGGTATCCACTTTCTTCCAAGTGATTCTTCGCTGTTTTGTTACGGAGGCTCGCGAGAAAAAGTTGAGCGGGTTTCAGTTTGGCTGGGAGTGTTTTACTTTTATGCACGCGGGTCTGCTTCGCTCTCGGGCTTTTTGTGCATTGAACCTTTTTTTTTGTTTCGACTTGGACTCTTCGTTAGGCGGAAACTTTGGTCCTGCTTGATATAAAGCAAAATGTGATCTTGACGGGATTTGTACACTGCGCTCAATTTGCTGTACTGTACTGGATTTTCTTCAGGTTTGAGTTGAATTTTTTTTCACTGCGATCGATAGACTCGCATACATAATTTTTTTTTAATCGAACCTCAAAACGCCATAACGGATACTCGTAACTTATTTATTTGGATGACTTTCTTATACGTAAAACTTCGGTCAGCGGATAAAGTTATGCAGACATCTGCGAGAAGCAGAAGGAAATCTATAATATTTGCGCTGCAAGCTTTAAATGACGCGTACAATTTCATTAGCAGATTTTCTTTATAAACTAACTTCTCTACGAGTTATCAACTAAATGGGTTTTGTAGATGCTTTAAAAAGTTCTAGTTTAGCGCCGTAATAGTAAGCTGCACTTACGAGGACAAGAAAAGCATCGGTGTGTTTACGACCCTTGAAATTGCCTTTTATCATCTAACTGCCACTCCTAAATACTTTAGACTGGCTACCTCACATTTCTCTCGTGATGCTTTAAGCCTTTCGAACGCGAAGCATAAAACAAATATGCAATTATACAAAATCACACTAATGAAATGTGGTTAGATATTCATTCGATATTTCGTCTATTCTATCGTATATACGTTTCTTCGATGGAATCTCTCGATAAAAGTACCCGTGCACGAGCATTACATTGAGATTGATTGACCTCGGGAAAATACCGCAAATATAGTTTTCAAAGCGACTGTACACCTCTCGAACTCCCCCTTGAGCCTTAAGAATCTATCCCGACGAGCGAACATCAAAGTAACAACCTATAACGCTAAAAAAAGAAGACGAAGGCCTGATCAGCGCCGCGTTATTCTCGAAAAAGAAAAGCGCATCCTTCGATATAGGTAGAACTAATATATTTCTCATGAAAACAATTTCTTGTATCAGTTTACGTTATAAATCAATTTTGATATACAGGGCAGATGTGTTGTGTTAAAATGATTTATTCGAACCCGTTGATTGCGGTTTGTATTTTCAACGTCGAGTTATTCTTAATTTCGATGAGGAGGAAGCGAGAGAAGAAAAGGTCTGAAACACTTTACCATGATTTTTCATTTTAATCGGTACACTCATTTTCACAGTAAATATCTATTAATTAAAACTAATATTTGCAGTTGGTGGCAATCGTCTTCTTTCAAACTTGCAATAATAATTAATTGCATGGAATAAAGATGTAAATAAAAAATACAAAAAAGTATGATAATGATAATCAATATAAAACACAAACTGGAAACTACATTAGAACAAGCTGAAATTGAAAACATCGGGGTTCGGATGGAAGTACGAAAATCGTTAAAAAATACCCATTATACTCGTCCCATAATTATTTTCACGATCCAGCAGCAGCAGCAGTGTTACATCGTCAAAATGAGCTACATAACTACCCGCTGAAGCCATGTCGGACATTACAAGGGGTAAATTTATGTAATATATCGATAAAAGCCACAGAAGGGTTGGCAAAAGGGCTATTAATACCCCATCATCGCTTACTATCTACACCTACTTAACCCCGTACAAAAACACCACATCGATCCCATACGGCAATTTTCAAAAACTCCGTTATCCATCGAGTCGCGTAAGAGTAGAAAAAAAAACCTCACACAGCATCCAGCCACGAGTATAGACGGCCCTGGGGGTGGTTGGTTCCGCGTCTATATGTATACATCGGTCGGCGCGTAGAGAGCGGCCGTTACTCTCTCCCTCTTAGCGCCGCCCGCGCACGCAGACAAAGACACACTCGAAGGGGAATATGTGCGCGCAGGGTTTTCTCTCTCTCTCTCTCTCTCTGTACCGGGGTAGAGGGGATGAAAACAGAGAGAGAGAGAGAGAGAGAGAGAGAGAGAGAGAGAGAAGAGGAAGAAGAAGCAAGAGGGGTTCGCGCGACGCCCGGGCCATTTCAGGCTCGCGCGTATCACGCGGCTGTTGACGCCGGCTAACCCCGGCATGTCGCTCCTCCCGAGCTGCTGCTCCTGCCGCTGCAGCTCGCCGCCGGCTTTCTTACCTTTCCGATCAACAAGTCCCCTTTGAGTTCGCGGCCTTTCCTTCATTTTTTCCGTTGTTGTTGTTTACGGAGCCCGAGGCTCTCTCGTGTGTTTATCATCGCGTGTGCGCGGCTTCTTGTGTCCTCGTACTTTTCGCTGCGCGGATATAGATATAGAGGCACGTGCAGTTTACGATGCGTACAGAGGTGTGAGTCGACGTAGTGGAATTACTACGACGCGCCGGCGGTGTAGCGACGTTTGCGAGCTCTTCTCGCCGACTCTCTCGCTCTCTCATTGAAGCGTAACCCCGCCGCCGCCGCCGCCGCCTTTCAAGCTGTGCTGGACACGGACGAGCTGAGGGAGGATACGAGGTAGGGATTCGTTGATTTTCACTGACTCTCCTTGGACTGTGTTGCGTAAGTGTGCATGGTTTTTTGTCTTACTTTTCCGACGGGGGCTTCGGAGGTGGGGAATCGGGGGTTGGGGTACGCCGAGCGATGCTGAGATGCCCCGTGAAATAAGACGATTTTCAGTGGATGAGAAGATTGGACTGTTGCTCGATGTCGTGCAATCGATATAGTTGTTTTTGTGAGGTTTCGGACGATGGATTTATTTTGGAAGAGGAGAGGATCTAATTGTTTTTCGATGTATGTACGGATTCGTTCATTAGCGTGCTATCTTAATTGAGACTTGTGTTAGGGATGCGAGAAGACAGAAGTGAATTTCGTTCTACTTTCTTTTCTTGCTTTTCAAGGCTGAGATTGAAATTACTTTTTTAAATTAATGATTTGGGGTAGGTATCGCTTAATTTTATTAAATTTTAAACCAATTATATCATTGCTGTTTCTTTATTTGAGTGTCTATAAAACTGTTTTTATTGCAAGTTATATATAATCGATTCCTGATACAATGATTAAATTATAGGTATTTCATTTAAACTACTTTATCGTATTATGCATTTTACATTATATTAACTTAAAGTCATGTGGGCATAATACTAAAAAAAACTATTGAAATTTATTGAAAAGAGGGAAATTCTTTCTAGATTTATTGATAACCAAATTTCTATTCTATTTTTTTTTTTCATCAGATTTCCGATACACTAAAAAGCCTTAATAAATTATTGATTATTTTATTAAAAACATAAAATATTGTGATACTGACTCATCTAGTATGAAGTGTAATATACTGGTGGACGTATTATTAATTTTAAAACTTTTCATATTCATTTATACTACAAAAACCAATTGATATTTTTACTGCTGTCATTAATGCAATTGCTATTATTATTTCATTGCTTCAACAATTTTTCGAAACATTTGCTGAAAACATTTAATGACAATAATTAATGAAAACGTATACCTTTTCAAAAATGTACGATATTTTCATTAAAACAATGAACAAAAAACCTAACTCGACGGATTGTCATTCCCCATGAATATGAGTTATTTATCAAGATATAGTAATCTCTCAGCAAAGTACCTGCATTTTATCAATATACAATTCAGAAATTGCACCGACATTCGTTATCGTGCCAACAATTCAAAAAAAGTTCCCTATAGTAGTTCATTAAACTAAATACCATTAATGGAGCATTCAATTGCATTGATTGGCATTTTGCTGCGCTCGATGGGCTTTTCCTATATATGACGCTTATTGACGGGCCTGAAATGAAGAACCGAAGCTGGCATGGCACACATCTCGCTGAACGATTGAAAAAAAAAAACTTTCTTTGTTCGTTCAGAGATTGTTTGCTCCACATTTTCGCCTGCGGCTACTGCTATTGCTTTTCCCGCACATGGACCATTGACTTTGCGCACTTTGGAAGAAAATCTCAATGCGCGTTGTACGATGACCGCTCAAAGGGCCAATGTGCCGTTAATCATTGCGCCTTTCATTGTTTGCGGCGGCCGTTCGATTGCCTCGAATTTTCGATTAACGCGCGGCATACGTGTGCTATTGTTGTTTAACTCTAATGCTACGGCCTCGTTCCTACGTTTGTCTATGGAGCTTATTTTGCATGAGTTTCGAATTGAATGGAAAAAAAATCGAAACAATGAGAGATCGTACACCGGGAGAAATAATAACTATGACGGATATTTTATTTTTGCGATTCATCGATATTTCATAGATAGCCATATAAATATAGTTTATTGTTTTAAAACTTTTTTTCCAAATACAGACTTTAATATCTGAAGGATATTTCGACATTTTAAAAGGTAAAGTTGATAACTGCAGGTCTAAAGCGAAGCAGTTAGAAGGCTGCTACCTATAGTTTGATTGAAATGGAGGCTTGAAAAAGAAGAGTTGCAACGCCTTCGTTTCATTCGCTCCGTTAAACGAAATCCAATAATTAATTGACTTTACACACGACATCGCGTTAAAAGCATGCACTCTTCCCTCTACGAGCGTGTAACTTAATGATAGACTTACGAGAAAATAATGATGTAGCCTTGTTTTTAATGAGAAATCCTATTCAGCCTTTATGAAGTTTATTAAAGTATACGAGAGTATAGAAATTTCGTTTTCTACACAATCTCTTGCGAAGTAAAGTTAAAAATTTAGGGAATTTCAAGGAAAGGAAAGTTTGAAACTTTGAGAGAAAACTTTGAGGCCGGTCAAATTTCATTCTGTAGACATTTTTAAAATATAGTGAAAAGTAGAAATTGCTATTTTTATTAATAATATAGTGACACATTAGTCACTTGCAGAATCTTTAACTGTCTTTTTCTATTTTTTCTGTCTATATAAGGTTATAATATCTTCGTGAATTCGTAGTATCTGTAATCAAATTAATTTAATTAAAAAATTTATCGGCTTTTTATTAATTAAAATATTAATTTTCACGTGATAATTTTTATTTCATTTGCCTGTGATTAGAGACGGGGGTATTGAACTGAACTTATCATTATACTGAAATAATTAAACATTTTAAGAGCCTATTTTAGAGTTACAAGAGACTTTTTATCAATTAATAAGTAGGTATATCTTTTCTTTTTTAATATATAAATACTCATCTTGAAAGTGGAAATTTAATATTTAATCCCCTGACTTCCTGTGAATTTTGTTTTGTTATTTGTGTTTAGCTTTTTTATTCTTTATATTTACTGACATTTAAATAAGATTCGTCTATTTTAGATCTCGTATTATTATTTTCATATGTAAACAAATCTGTGTCATCCAAAGTTATGTAGTTTCGATTTTTTTCAATCGATTTAGTAGAAGAACAGAATCCATCCTTCACGAAATCCTCCAAAAAATTTTCAATTCTTTGATGCTGCATAGGGAGCTTTAAACAGATACCTATTTAATATATTAATGTATAATAAATTGTCGTCCCGTACAGTTATGCAGCCTCGTTAAAAATTGTACAATAATTAAATTCAATTTTATATTACAGTCATGTTGAAGGGTTCCATAAACATCTTCTATCCCTACTTAATCGCTTGCATGAGAGGAATTTAAATCTGGAATTTAAAACCTTTTCGGCATAATTCCATCTATATCGCTCTGATGCAGATCATAGAAAACAGCGTGCACAGCAGGTACACCAATCGTTAAGTGCTCCGAACTATGCTGACAAGTTCTCTCACTGTTCTATCTCATCGAGTTGAAAGCTACGCGCATATATTCTTAAGTAGAAACTGCAAGTGCCTGTGCTTACGGAAACGATAATGAATTTCTAATGCACGAGAAGTTAATAGGTAGTCGGTCGCAATGACAATCAATAGATTATAATTTACCACCTACGTTTACGAGTTATTCGTTAAAAAATTGATCGAGCGCAGTAATCGTCGCTTGGTTTTGTAATTGCATTAAGATTCAAGTCGAATCTGTCTGATTTTGACATTAGGATGATACCCTGTCACTTACTCGAGAACTTCGATATCTATATTTTAGTTTGTGAATTATTCAGACACGATTCCAATGATCCAATGTCATCTATTATATCCACATTTGAAAACATTGTATTTATCCACCATTTTCAAGAATAGCTAAGTGCAAGTTCAATTAAAGAATCCCTGCACACGTGCCAAACAATAACACACACACACACACGGTACATTTACACAGTAGCAGCGGCGGCGTGAAATTGATGAAATCAAGCGCCGAAGTAAACACCGCGAGAGGGTTGCGGAGAGAAAGAGAGAGAGAGAGAGAGAGTCAGCACAAAGACAAGCGAAGATAGCCTCCACCGGTGCGGCAAATTGCTCATTTCGTTAAAAGGCCGCTTCGACGGAAGTCAGCATATAGCTCTACTCTCCTGATGTGCCAGAGACCGACCGCCCGCTCGCACATATAATACCAGGAAAGGCATAATACGCGGAGCGCGGCATAATTTAATTTCGCGTGGCACACACCGTGTGGAGCCTCTCTCCTTGCCAAGTTTGATGCACGACAACGACGACCGCGACAGAGAGAGAGAGAGAGAGAGAGAGAGAGAGAGATTCTCGACGAGTGTGTATATATACATATATATCTTACGCGCAGGGACTCGTTATAACCACGCCCTCATCCCTTGGAACGCCAAGAACGCCTCGGTCTGCAATTACGGTTAAACTTTCGTCCCCCCCCCCCCCCCCCCCCCC
>UELV01023885.1:3140-22324 GCA_900490015.1 Megastigmus stigmatizans | reverse complement strand
GAACTACATATGTAAGTTGTATTTTTGCATTAGAAGTAATACGCAATGTACTTCATAGTAAATTATCCACTAGAACTTGTAGTATATCGAAAAACATTTTCTGGGGGTGGTTTTTCCATTTTGAGGGAGGTTTGAAAAATAATCTCGAACAGGTCAACTTCATTTTTGTATTCAATCTTCGATAATATTTTTTTCTACTTTTTTTGGCTCATTTTAAATTTTTTTTTCGTACTTATTTTTTATGAACTACAACATATCAAAGGATATTGAAATCGGTGAGGTCGGGTTGGGAGACCTTCCTTGTAAGAAGAGGAGGCCATGATCTCCAGGAAAGCGATTCTGCTGAAAATTTGGAAAGTAATGTCTGGTACTTGAGAATGAAGTTTAGAACCAGTATTTGCGACCAATGGACAGAATTTTTCTAGATAACCGCTATTTAGGCCAAGTCCGTAAACATTCATTAAGTTATTTCATACTCGGCAACAAACTAAAATAAAAAATGTTTCCAATTCACAAATGAAAATTGAGAATGCGACCTTCAATTTGAGAGGTTATTTATATAAGTAGCTTAATTCGTTCAAAAGTTATAAGAGCTTGAAATTTAGGCACAATTTTGCATTTTTAACTGGTGCATAAATAATGAAGAATTTTAAGTGTAAAATTGTATCTAATTTTAAAACGCTCATAATTTATGAATGAGCAGAGCTTGTGACTTTTACAACCTTTCAAATCCAAGGTCGCAATCTCTATTTTTATTTGTGAGATTTGAGACATTTTATTTAGTCGCCGAGCTATAAAGCATGAAACAACTGCATGAATGTACGCGAATTTGGCTTGAATAGTTGTTATGCTAAAAGATTTGGCCCATTGGTTACAAATATTTGTTCTAACGTTGGTTTTTAAGTCAAAAAATCGCATTCTCAGAGTCCGTGGTTTTCAAACAACAAAGATTTTCCTAATAGTAATATGCCGCAACGTCTAGAGTTGCCGAAACGATCAAAATTAACCCAGTGTCTTAATTTAAGCCTAAAGGCTATAGCGGAAGAAGCATGTAAAAAGTACCTCCGGTCGGATTTGATTTTAATATTTTTTATAATTACCGCTATGAAAAAATATGAGGATCGTGTAAATTTGAGCCCCCACTTCCAAAAAGCACGCCCTGTAGGTCAAAAAACGTGTTCTTTCTTATTTCTTTTTATATCTCATCGTGGTTTTAACCGATTTTCACGATTCTGAATGGAGATGAAAGATACTTTTTTTGTAGAATCTAAATAAAATTTTATTGTATACTTTTAGCGGGACATTTGAATTTTTCAGGCATTTGAAATTTTCTAATTGCTCTTAAAAAATCAGCGTTATGAGCTTCCAGGGTAGAAAAAATTTTAGAATGTGTATTTTGATGGAATTTATTGTACCTATTTGGTTTAATACCTTAATTTTTGCATTACTTATTTTTTTGACAAGATAGAATACCTTAACATATATAAAATAAGAGTTTTATAAGAGACCCTAATAATTAAGAACAATTGTGAAGAAGTTGGTAAAATGACCTTAAATAGCCTCAAAATGTTCTGCCAGCCATTGGTTGATTTCCTATGGTTATACGTTTCTCAAGATAGTTTATTTAACCAATAAAAGCCACTAATTATCGCGTATAAAACTACCGAAAACTCCGCAAAAATGGCAAAAACCTAAATACTATTAAAAAAGAAACCACCGACTACTTCAAGTGTACCAATTTTGAAATCTTTTATTATTTTTATATTGCACCAAACTAATTTAATTTATATAAGTTCCGTAATTTTGCCATAATAAATGTTTTAGAACAAACCTGAATTTATCACATTGTAATAGAAAAAAGTTTTTCTTCTTCAGTTAAAATATGGAAATTTATCTGATTTTACAGTTATACCACCGGCATTAGCATTACGCAAAACGCATCACGTGGAGATTGCATGGCCGAATTTGCGCTTCGTTTTTTTTTTTTTTTTTTGTCATTTTCCATCTTTTATCATCTTGTTTTATCTTTTTACTTTTTTTTTATTGTGTTAAGACTCGATCGTTCGCCGAGATTTCCAGAAAGGGTAGAGAAACTCAATTGGTAACAAACTAACTTTTATTTTGTAAAAATTTTCTTAGCGTTTTTTCGAAAGTATCCACACTTCCCTCTTCAAGCTGAAGTTAGACTGAAATTCACATGACTCATTTATTTCTAATTGTTATGGTTTTCAACGAATAGTAATTGAATTATGTGAATTTAAGTCCCAGCTCAGCCCGAAGAGGGAAGCTTTGGTACTATATAATTATAAGGAACAGTTGATCATTAGAAACATATTTGTATTGCAATTTTTTTACAATTTTTGCGACATTGTTATGGCCGATTAGTCACGTGTGCCCTCTTCTTTAGGCTAAATAAAAAAAAATAAAAATAAACAAAACACTTTAGAAAACGCGCAAAATTTTTACAAAAAAACTCTAATAATATTGATTAGAAAAACATATGTTTAAACCGCTGTCATATCGCTTTACTCACATTAATTATAGTGACCGAGAAAACCCAAGTATATTACGTCTCTCTACACCTGGTGCGCGCAACGTGCTTATCGCACAAGCATCTAAATTGAAGGGCCGTAAATGCGATGATATTTTTGAAGAGGGCGGTAGCTCAACGCTTTATTTATGCGCTCTTTGGCCGAGACGCTTGAATCTACTTCTTAGCAAGGCCTATGAGGCACAGAAACGGCTCAATTACGCCAGACCAGCTTTACGCGACTTGACGGTCCACATGAGAGCATCGATGAATGGTCCTCTTATACCTGTCCATAGCGAAGCCAATTTGGCTGCTCTTACGTCAGCTCCGCATTCATCATGAGGCATTTCGCTCACCACCCAACACCTCCTACTTAAATGTTTTTCACGTAAATGTTAATAGGCTAAAAACGCATTTTGCATTAATTGAGACGCATTTTCTGGGTACATCGTGTGACATTTTGGCCGTTACTAAGACATTCTTCAGCGACCTTGACGCTGATTCCATCGTTCAGCTACCCGGATATAACCTCTTTCGTCATGATAGAGTTGGCAAGGAGGGAGAAGGTGTTGCCGTCTACGTGCGTGACTATTTAAAAATAAAGATATTAGCATCTTCAAAGCAATGATTTTTGAATGCACCCGAGTTTCTTATTCTTGAAATCAAATTTGGAAATAGCTCGCTCTTGTTTGCCGTGGTTTATAGACGTCCGCTCGCAGCGTATCCTGAACTGTTTTTTGACACGCTCTCCTCTTTCCTGCCAAACTATACTAATATCATCATAACCGGGGACTTCATCGTCGATATGTCCATGCAAAATGCGGCCTCACGCCATCTGCTCACTCACGTACACAATCACTCGCTCTACTTGGTCCCTTCCGACCCTACGCATCAAGCTACTTATCAAAATCACCACTCACATACTTGGCTCGACTTATTTATTACAAATGACGCATCTTCAATCATTTTATACCACGAGTCTCTGCCCCCATTCAGCGCTGGTCTTGATATCACGAACTTACGTTTTAAGTTTTTTAAGCCGCCGCACGCACAAAAAATCATTCTCACACGCTCACTAAAATGCATTCGTCCAGACCTTTTAACTGCTTCAATTCGCGAAAACTTCTCTTGTACTTTCACGTCAGACTTGATGCCAGACTCTTCATCACACACTTCGCACCCACTACGTTTCGACGTGCTCCTCACAATTTTAGACTCCAATGACTTAGTTTATCGCCTATCTGGCACTATACTTCAGACCTTCAACAAAATAGCTCCTCTCCGGGAGGTCACTATCTTCACATCAAGAAAACCCTGGATCTCCGCTGACATACGAAACCTCATGAGAGAGCGAGACAGGTTATACCGTATAGCGAAACGCTCGGGCAGAAGCGATGACTTCCTCCGCTTCAAGGTTTCGCGCAGCGGCACCACTAATAGGCTGAACACAGACAAAAATGAATGCTTTGCCAAAAAGCTTCAGAGTGTGCCCGACGCGTCATCGAAATGGCGTGAGCTCAGACGAATGGGCATCGCCAGCGCTCCGTGTGTGTCCCCATTTTCCACGTTCATAAGCTCTGACCTCATTAGGCACTATGCAGGGGTTCATGCGGACGTGCCTCCTCTCTCACCCGAATCCTTTTAAAATATTTTCTCCTCTCCGACAGCGAACGCCCCTGCTGCTGATGTCGCAAGCTTCTCATAAATAGGTCTGCTTCCGGCGCCACGGGCCCAGATGGTATTTCTGCGGAAATGCTGAAGCTCGTGGCCCCCTCTCTAATTACACCAATTTCCTCCATCTTCAACTCCTCGTTGAGTTCGGCCACTTTTTCCACGTCTTGAAAGCGGGCCTTTCTCTCACCATACGCGAAAAAGGCAGCTATGTCATCCATGTCTGACACGTGCCCCATAGAACTGCTATGTGTGCTCTCGACATCTGGAGTTATCTGGTCTTCTCGACTCCAGACAAGCAGGTTTCCGCTGTGGCCACAGCAGTCAGTCGGCGCTCCTGGGGGTCCTTGATGATGATAGGAGGGCAATAGGCAGGCACATGATAACTACGCTTGTCTTGTTTAATTTTACCAAAGCATTCGACATGGTCCCCCACGGCCTCCTTCTCCAAACGCTGAAACGCATAATGTGTTCTGACGCGGCCCTCGCGTGGTTTTATGCATATTTGCATGACAGGTTCCAAGCTGTGATAGACACGGGGTATCCCGTAGGGCAGTGTCCTAGGTCCTCTTCTCCTTATCGTATTTATAAACAATCTGCTGTCAGTGTTGAGTGTCTCACGCCACATGATCTTCGCAGACGACTTTTCCACTAGCCAGCCTCCGCGAGGGCATTGAGTCGATCACTCGTGACGCCGAGGTAGTGGCCGCCTGGGCTGCTGAAAATGGCCTTTCTCTGAATCTCGGGAAGTCTAAGGTGATGCTTCTAGGCCGCGAGTACTTCATCTCTCGTATTGACTTTAACAGCATCCCCAAAGTTACTATTCTCGGGGTTTCCATCCTATACGCTTCCCTATTAAAGAATCTTAGTGTCCTCATCACACCCAAGGCTCCCCATATCAACCAAATCGTAGCTCGTATCTTTGGCACACTGCGTTCCCTAAGGCACCACCGCCATTCCCGTTCTTTTACTTTAAAAAAAGTTCTACTTGAGAGTCTGGTTTTTCCCCATTTCGATTTCGCTTGTGCTGTCTATAATGATCTAGACAGAACTGGCAACACCAAGATTCAGCGATCACTTAATGCGTGTGTGTGCTTCGTGTGTGGCAATATCCCTCCTTTCGGGCATGTCACCCTACACCGCATTAGCCTGGGCTGGCTCTCTGCTGCCAGGCGCCGTGAACTCCTTATAGGCTCTCTGGCGTTTAACATCATGGCACATCGCAACCCAGTATATCTTGCCATCAACTTCCAGCGTATGAACGTTGACGTGATTGCTCGCTCCTCCAGCCGGCTTCCTCCAAGAACTTTGTTTTACGCGACACCCAGAACAGAGGCATGGCGTAGGTCCTTCACCATCACAGCCTCAAACATCATCAATAACGACGCACCGCCGCATTTCTGTCCTGAGAACTCCACGAGGTATAAGGCCGACCTCTTTGACGGGCTGCTGCACAGAGACAAAGCCGACTGGAGACTTAGAATCGCGACGGAGGGACTCCGAGGCGAAAACTTCGGAACGACATCATGAAGCTCCAGCCGTTTTTAGCCACACCACACGCAAATCGACTTAAATTAAAATCATTTTCATAAATTCTTTTATTATTACGTACACACACTTATCAAACTAAACCAAAAAAATGTCAATCTGTTCGTACATATTTTTTTATTTTTGTTATATTCATCGATAGTTTAGATTTTATTATTGTTTTGTTTTATTTTATTTTATTTCTTTGCATTCAGTTTTACTTCGCCAAATATTACTCATCACATTTTATTTTATTATTATTATTATTGTATTATTATTATATGTTACGTCAAAAACTTACGTACAAGCTGTATGAAATGCAAATGGGGCAAGTGAGGTTATACCTCCCAGACCCAAATAAAATTATCAATCAATCAATCAATCAATCAATCTCTCTCTCGATAATGTTAACCCATTAAGCCCTGAATGGACGATTTTTTTATACTTTTTTCAACTGCATATTTAAATATGAAATCGCTCGTGAAAAAGATTAGGATATCTCATTTCCTACATAAAATTGTCCGATCTTTCGGTTGGCGGAGTTATAATTCAATAAAAATTAGTTTTAAAACAGTTACAATTGTTTATTTAACAAAAAACGTGAATTTTTAAAAGAAAAAAATTTTTCATTTCATATTTTCGTATCGAAACCATCGGCGAATTTCATAGACTTGTACGTTTCTTGCGCCCATAGACCCCAGCCTTTAAAGTCACGTCCGAATTTTCGTATTTCAGTCATTAGAAGCCAAGATATATCAATTTAAGTTGAAAGTAATATAAAATTCAGTAATTCCGAATTATGTAATATACATTAATTTTTACTACACCTCTCATTAATTAATTTAGAAAGCTTGCATTTGAAGCTTTTATTTCATTTTGAGGCGACTCTGTGCGATTTTTTGAAACCAAGATATCACAGTTTGAAGATCTGATAAGCCTAAACTACGAACTTGTAAATTCTCACATTGGTGCAAAGCATGAAAATATCAATACCTGAGTTTCTTCTTCAAACTGCGATATCTCGGCTTAATAAAATCGTACATAGTTGACTAAAAAATTAAATTACAACTTGAAAGATAAGCTTTACAGAGAAATTAGTTAGAATCATGGCCAAATTTTTTGTGAACTCGTATACTGTAAAAATTCGAAATAGTAGATGTTTTAGTTATTTGACATTATTTCCAACATTTAAAGTACAATATCTTGGCATCTTATGAATGAAATCGAAAAATTCCGACGAGGCTTTAAAGGTTGGGGTTATTGGGCAAAAAATACTCTATCCACAGAAATCTACCGACGATTTCGATGCAAGAATACTAAATGAAAAAAAAAATTCACTCGTAATTTTGTTTTTTTTTTGTTAAATAAATAATTATAACTTTCTTATTATGCATTTTCTTACAATTCTGATGACATAGATCGAAAGTTCAGATGATTTTACATCAGAACTGACTAACCTCAATTTTTTATAGGGCCGATATCAAAGTAAATAAAGCTGTTGAAAAAAGTATAAAAAAATCGTCCATTCAGGGCTTAATGGGTTAATGAGTCGCAGGTTTTTGTCTCCTTAGGCTCTGCAACAAAATCTACACCGCTTCGCCGCCCGCGCCGCCGGAGCTGTGTCGCGGGTTCTAGCGATAGTGATGAGTGCTGCAAACTATTAGTAAATGGAATAGTTGATGATGCCTTGACGGATGTTAATTTTGATAATGTTGCGTTGGAAGTAATTAGCACAGTCCTCTCGAGAGGGGGGAAATTGTTGGTGCCCGCGTCCTACAGCCTCGGGGCGTGAGTGGAGGGTGGGGATAGGAGCCTGGGAATGGCACAGTATCGAGATCGAGGCGACCGCTGTCTTGCGTGATTGGCCTCACCAGTAAAGAACGCCTTTTTGTCATCCTCCGCGCTAAGCGCGCCTATTCCAACGATTATAAAGCCAAACTCCTAGCTAAATTCAACAGCACTAGGCCTGGTTTAGGTATTCCTGAATTCATCTTCTGTGAGGTTCAAAAGGGTAACACGCCACCAATCCTAGTTGGTGTTATTCATCGGCCTCCAAAAGTAGCTTTTACTTACGATCCTGACTTCCTTGGTTCTCTGAGAGACCTTTGTGGTAGTTACAGCCACAAGTTGTTTATGGGTGATCTGAATGCAGATCTGTTATCGACGACTGGTGATTCTGAGTTCTTTCAGAAATTAGCTGACGAACTCTCAGTTAAGATCGATAACGATACTGTACTTGACTATGGGAATAGTCTTGCGCCCTTTCGCAGCAGGCAAATCTTAAAAGAGGGTGTGTGCGATTCCTAAAATTTTGAACAATAGTATTCTTGACGAATCATTCATACCATAGCCATATTATTTCTGACAGTTTTTATTCGTGTTCGACCTTGCCCTGGTCGTCGGTTAAATTTATCAGTCTATCGTTAAACCGTTAACTACGATCTTCCTCTATAAGGGTAATCAAACGAACAAGTGCCTGTTAGGTCAGATATCGAACTATGATTTTAAAAAAACAATAAGTATTATGGCAAATAAGTAGAGATTTTTTATTTTTCTTTATTTATTTATTTTTTTTATTAAGGAATGGCAATGAAGAGTATTAAAATAACTCAAATTAGGTGTAGATCACTGCACCCAATTTGCACTAAGTAAATGCACTAAGAGTAATTCAGGCGGTATAACTGAAAAATCATATAAACCTTTTACTGAAAAATCAAATTCTCTACTAGATATTTTTCTACTTTGAAAGGGAGTGCATGTCTATAAAATCTGAGTGCAAACAACGAGTCAGTGAGAAAGCAGTGAGAAGTAAGCCGAAATCACCACTGATGGAAGAGGCAAAGTTAAAATATCTTTCTTTGTGTACACCGGAATAAGTGGAGAATCACGAATCGCACGCTGCATACAAATAGGTTATTCCCTACTGGTGGTGCATAATTAAAATCCCTAGAAGTCGCGAGCTTCTTACACTGTAAGAGATAAACTGATTTAGGCCATAAAGAATTGGTGAATATTTTACGATTACAGCCAGTATCAAAAATAGACTGAGCATCTGTTTTTTGTGGAGAGGGGATTTTCTAAAAACTGTGTCACGGATATTGGTCGAAATGAATTTCACAACAGCACGAGTAGGGGCCACTGGACCACTCTGCAATAAGAGAAATCCAGTTTCTATAGCCATGATCCAAGTGCAATGTGTGCAATGGCTATATCTAAATTATGCTATCATGGGCACGCGCTCTCGTATACATAGATATGAACGTGGGGAGCAATGACGATAAGTCTTAACTGATGCAAATATTAAGAATGTGAACCATAATTTCACTGTACATTTATGTGAAGATTCGCGCCACTAAACATTCACACACGATCACAGAGATGACGGTGGTTCTGGAAATGGAGTCAGTCAGGAATGATACACTCTGTTTATAATAGGTGCGGAAATTCGATATTCGCACAACAGAGCAGAAATGACCGTTGAAGATGTTCTGTGACAGATCGGCAATTTTCCTAGTCGATGTGAGACGAAGATGTTGAATCAGCAATATGTAGAAACTCAAAAGAGGTAGACTGACTCAACTTGCAAGCCTATACTAATAACTTGGAGATCTACTATGTTAAAAGGTAAAATGAGTTGTTTATGCACATACGTAAGGTTTGAGGTGCTTCCAAACAAATTAGCAGTCGTTTTATTAGCATTAATATCCGTACCATGTTACGCTGCCCAGTGAATAACACAACGTGAATCCTCATTAATATGCGAGATGACATAAGTTAGCATTGCGGGATAACATTATACAAAGAATTGAAACTTAACAGCAAACATACAAAATTATGTTTTGCAAAATTTAAGGCAGTTGGGTAGAGAATTGATTAACGCAAAAAATACTGGACCTAGAAAAGAACCCTGACGTACCTTTGAAGTTACCTTACAATAGTCAGGTGCAACGATATCATTGTCAATGACTTCTTGCTGTCGACCTGTGATATATGAATGCACCAATAGTGCTTCATGGCTGATAGTATCGTAGGCTTTCCGGTATTCAAATCACATAACTAAGATAACCTATAACTGGTCCAATGTCATTTCGTATACTGTCAGTAAGATATAATAACGCGTTTGTGTACTATGTACACTTCGAAACCCACATTAGAATGGCGATAATAGTATATTACGCCACGAGGCAGGAAAAATCTTGTCCAAGTTTCCTCCCGAGTAGTGTATACTATTTTTTACCTAGCGAGGACAAAAGTGCCACTATCTCAAACCGGCCCCGGGAAAGAATGTGGTACTTTCGGCTAGCTAGGCAAAAAAAAGCTTAAAGTTATAAAGTATTCAAGTATTTGCTTGGCAATGCATTTATCAAAGATCTTAGCTAGGTGTGGCAAGTTAGCAATTGGACGAGTCTCAGATGGTGAGGGTGGTGAACAACACTTATTTAATGGTATAATGTGTAACGTTGCATCCTCCTGCCGGATGCTCTTGAGTACACCAAGGTTTAATATAAGAAAAAATGGGATGTGAATTATCAATTCAATAAAATAAAACAACACTTGAATTTAAATGCAAAACAAAAAATATAAAAAACATATTTTTTAAATCCTTATAAACTAATACAAAATATTTACAAAACGAAATCATTGAAGAAATGTAATCTCAATAAGGTATAATACTGTAACAGGATAAAAATAAAAGGAAGAAAAATTATTATTAGCAGTCACGTAATGCGACTAATCTAAGCATTAATAATCTTTAATCTACATATGATTGCGAATAACAATTACGCGGTATACGGCGGTTTATCGGAATCAGGAAAGGAAGGAGAAGGTTCCACCGAGAAGCACCTTGTGAATCATCGTCAGGAGTCGACTCTGTACGAAGAACACCTCATACATGATCAATGTTTGGGAAAAAGGTTCGGAAGGAGATTATGGGATTCCCCAGCTTTCATCCACGGAAGTCTCACAAAGAGCGCCTCACGAGTGGACGGGCGAAGGTATTCGCGAAGGACATTTCGTGACTAGCACAAGAGGCTGAGGGGCGCCTCAGTCATCGGATCAGGATGGCGTTCGGACCCGGAGCGCTACCGCTTATCGCATCTGAGGGGCACCTTAACCCATTTCTTCCCAAGCGGCCATTTTATAGTTGATTATTGTAATGTATTTTTGATTTTTCGTCACATTCAAACCACCATTTTAAAATTTTCCAATGGAATTTTCAAAATTCTGACTGCAGAATCGTAAAGAGCGGACAATTTTACTTAGAAAAAGTGCTATTAGTTATTATTTTTTTTTTCGACAATTTTTTAGGCAAAAAACCAATCGACTATAAAATGGCCGCTTGGGAAGAAATGGGTTAAGTTGGTCGAACTATGGATCAGCGATCAGCGCGAGTTAATTTCTATCCTCGCTGTGAGTCCGCTGCAGTCGGGGATCATAATCGGTAGGAGACCGGCGATTGATACGGATTCACGAGCGTGGAACAGCCACGTAGTGGGGGCTCCCTTTCATTCGTCCAGCGCTTATGTATGTTAGCGTATGTGAGCCGCGGTCGGCTTGTGTCCGCGCATAAATGCGTTCGCGAATCTTAGTAAGAGTTTATGGCCATTATGAATAAAAATGTAGTCATCTGCGTTTAATAAGCTGGAACTAGAAATCGGGGTCGATTCAGGTCTCGTAAATTCAGCATAAAACTATTAAGAGTACCGCTTTTGTAATGCAAAGAATTAATATTTAAATACGATACCCGGATCCCGCGATCTATAGAATTAAAATGATATTCAGATAATTTAATTGAGATCTGGGGAAATATTAATAACAATTCTTTCCGACTTAGTATTTTTGCGAACATAAATTATCTATCTACGTATCCATACTCTTTCATACTTAAGCTGTCGAGCTTTAGTGAGAATATCTATAAGAAGCATATATACGAGTACATGTTACGGGACCCTTTCATTCAAATACAACTTTCTTTCAAGTTCTGCAGTATGGCTAGGAAAGACAGTAGCTAAAAGGTCACCTTTAGCCATTTTAATCCGTGTAATCTCGTCTCTGATATAAGTTAATTTGTATTTAGCTAAGAACGAGATGAATTTAGGGGCGTAAGAATCTGATACAGTAGATATCTTCGCACGCATACGGACAACATTTAAGATTTCAGAAATAAAACGCTAGGCACCTATCGCTGTTAAGATCTCTGCTATAACATCACTCTCAGAATACGGCATATCACTTGGCAACCCAGATACTAAAAATTCAGTCGACATTTCCGTCGGAGTGGAAGGCTACGGTGACACGGTTTGTACTTGCCGCTCCAATTCATCGATCTCAATATAGACACGAGAACTTCATTTTCTAAATCTTCAAGTTGAGATTCCTGTTACCGTTGTTATAATTTTTATCATCTTCATCTCAAGTGAAGCTATACGTACATGCCTTTGAGAATGCATCGCGGCGACATATGTAGGCGGGGGAAATGCAAAGATGATATTGAAGTTGATGATATTGTCGACACAGCTGTGTTTATATTTGGAAACGCAGGTGTCTGCGGAGCCACTGTTTCCGTTGCCGATGTGCTCGAAATGAGAAAATTCAAATTATCTCAAGTCACAATATTATAAAATGGTCCACCTCCATTATTTACGTTTGACATCATCTCGGTATTTATGTCACTTATATAATTATAAGTTTCTGTGATTTTTAGGGTTAAGGTTTTTGGTCGAGAAAAAACCTGAATGCAGTACCGTTTCACACTTCTAAGAATTATAAAGGATGAATGGATTCCATCGCATTGGCTATATACCATTCGATAGATCGCGAAATTCTAAGAACCACGTATTTTTTTTTCGTTTTTTGATCTGACAAGTAATTTCCGAGTTATTAATTGTTAAAAGTTCGTAAGATGAGCCAATCAGCGGACAACTGCTGTCGGTGGCAGCTGTAGCAGCGGACAACTACCGCGGGTGGCAGCTGTAGCTGCTCGCTGATTGGCTTATCTTACAAACTTTTAACAATTAATAACTCGGAAACTACTTGTCAGATCGAAAAACGAAAAAGATACGTGGTTCTTTGAATTTCGCGATCTATCGAATGGTATATAGCCAATACGATGAAATCCATTCATCCTGTATATACACGCGCACTGCCCGGATGACACTTGATTTTTAATATGGCATTTGCACTTAGCTCGAAGGCATTCGTTATCACAATCGAATCTTTAAAGTAAGCTGCTAATTAATCGCAATATATGATGCTGATTACACTGTTTATGATCGCACAAGAGGGTCAATTTCTTGGCACTGACGAGCTGTTGTATACTGCTGAGTAGCAAAGATGGATCTACAACGCCAACGATGACAGCAATTTGACATCAGATATCGACATCGCAAACGCAGGCAAGATGGCAGCTCCCGGAAAATCCAATGACAGATTTTACGGTTCCAAGCAGATCGAGTCTCCCTGACTCAAAAATAGGCAAGCCGTGCCGTTGATATTCAAAAAGCGCGAGCGGGTTTTCTGGCATAGTCTGCGCCAGTAAGATGATGTAGAGCTGGCATTACTGAACACAATAAATATCCGACTTATTTAGCTAGAATATACAAAGGTAAAAATCTCTTTTTCATAGCTACACCCACTCGAATCCAAAGTTTCTAACATAAATATATCTTTAATGTTAAAGTAATAAACAAAATAATTAAAAAAAATCTACCTGCAAACCTTTTTCTTCAAATTTTATCCAGTAATATAACAACAGTACAACCACATATCTGTATCTGGTGATAAAAGTAATATTTTGCGGATTCCTTCTGTGCATGATTGGAATGCAAGTAAAATAATTCTGCAGTCAGATTCTTCGATATCACGTTTTCGCAATGAATCTAGTTTATCAGAATGAAGTAAAGTGTTAATCTCGTAAGCCTTTTCATTGGTAGCACTACATATTTTTTGTAACAACATTTGGTTCTTACTCGATCCCCAAAATAAATTGCTTTGTTTTGGTACAGGTAAATTATCATGCATGCCATGCATATCTATCGCTTCATTTTTATACCTGTCTAAGTTTTAAAGAGTTACCAACGTAAGAGTCGAGAATAAAATCAATTCGATTAACGCCTTTTTTGACTGTGAAGACACAGAATTACAAAAAGCAACTGCAATATCTTTGAATATTTTCATACCTTTCCGATTTAGTTTTAGACATACCAAAATAGCATCTACTATTAAAGTAAAATTACTAGGATCTGTGAGATCTACAGTAAATTGTATTTCTGCTTTTACCTTTAACTCTTTAATTAGATCACTCTTATTTTTCTCTTTTTTTAAACTACGCTTCTTATTAAATAAAAAATTATTTGATATCAATTCAAATGAAAATAGTCGTCGTAAATCAAAATTTCTTTCCTATTATTTTCAAAATGCTTTTAACTTACTGAATGCTTTTGAGATATGGAAAATAACTCTTATCTATGAAAAATAACTCTTATCTATGGAAAATTACTCTTCAATTTTTCTCTGAATTGTTCCTTAAAAAAATCTGAATAAAGATCGCAACATTTGTCAAATATATTTATAAGAGCTTCGCTGCATTCAGAAGTTATCAACTCTTGAGTAACTAAATTTTTTAATTGGTCAATTGCATAATTTTATCAATTTCTTGTTCTGAGCGTTCAGTCGTTGTTAAAAAAACCTTGTTTCGCTCGGACGATAATCATCACCCTCTTCAAGATAATCTCCTTCGCCCATTAGTTGCTTAATGGACTATTTCATTAAAGCTTCAAGAGAAATGTTTTTATATGGGAAAAATTTTGATAAATATGTAAGAACCGGCCCAGTGTCCCATGTATTATCATATTCGGTTTCTCAGACTTCAGCGAGAATGCGCCTTTACAAAATATTTTTATATTTAGATATTTGCCAATATTATTTAAATGTATCATTGATGTAGCTGACCGATATGTATTTAAAGATCCATAAGTCTTTACATTTTGAAAAATTTCTGCTAGAAAATTTAGTACGTATAATGACGATGCTTTAAATGGTCAGATTTGATATTCATGGCAAATTTTCCACCACTGTTCTAATGGTTTAGTGTACTGCTTTAATGTTCATAATGAAATAGAAGCAGCCATCATTTCTACTGCGATTTCTGAAAACCTCTCTTTCGGTACGCTTCGCAGATAAACTTTCTTCTGCCAGGGTAAGTGATGGCCATAAAGGGTGTTAATTTCTGAAAGGAGATTTTAATGAATTTTGGTTTGATTTAAAGTAAATTAATTTTGTTATCAAGAGTGTTTTGAAAATCGGGAACCAAGCTTGAGCAGGTCACAAAGGTACTACTAAAACTCCAGTTGCTCTGCCATTACGATTTATTTTGTAAATACGTGCAATTAGAGAAAACGGCAGAAAAGCGTAAAAATATATTTTCCTTTAAGTTTATTGTAAAGCGTCAATCGTTAATAAGATTTCACAGGAACTATATATTTGAATAAAACATTTAAGGCCATAAAATACCGCTTTAAGTTCTAAAAAATTTATGTGGTTATGCTTTTCATCACTTCTGCACCAACCATGCGTCTTTTTTCCATTGCAGTAACCACCCAGACAGTTAAGAATACACCAGAAAAAATCTCTACTGCACATTTTTGTTTCCTTATTGGATTAATGATTCTAAATATATTTTTTATCCACCAATCTAAAACAGCGTAAGCTTCATCTGAAATTTGCATTGGGTCTTCGTAATCTAAGTTCTTTGTTTGTAGCGCTAAATATTTGCAGCGCTTTATTTTATTTTTGTGTACAATAATAGTAGTTTTTGTATCTAGGGCGTGAAATGGAATTTTACGGCCGAGATGCAAACAATATTTTTTGATGCGTTGTCACGCCCACAGACGGATAAAATTATATATATATATAAGAGCAACATGGCCGCTGTCCAGTAAACACGAGTAGAGAGTGTACGCTCGGAAAAAATAGAGTAGAAAGTGAATATAGAGGAAAAGTTGAGAGCTAGTGAACAAAAACGGAAAGGGCAATAAAATCTTTCTGTTTGAAAAGAGTTGGGAAAGAAAGATAAAGACAAGAAGAGAAGAAAGTACAGAGAGACTCAGAATAGAAACGAGAGGTTAGAAAGGACTACAGAAATGAGGGGTAAGGGAGATTGGAGATTGAGAAATGGGATATAGAATAGTAGAGGTAATGAAAAGATAAATAAAGAAAGGAAGAGACGCAAGGAGGAAAATAAAAAAGGCGAGGGAAATATTGGAAGATGTATTAAAGTAAATACAGGAAGACCGAGAGGAGATAAAAGAGCGTATGAAGGAGAACACGAAAAAGAATAGCAAATCAATAAATGAGATAGGGGAAAAGATAAAAAATGCTTGAAAGAAATGGAAAAACTAAGGCAAAAATGGGAAGGACACGAGAGCAGGTGCAAAATGGAACGGGAAAATGAGGACAAAATAGAGGTGGACGAAAGGTTGGAGGACATGGAAGAAAGGATGGAGGGCATGGAAAAGAGGACGGAAAATGATAAGAAACTAATAGAAGAATATGAAAGAAAAAGGATTAAAAATAATGTAATTATAACAGGGATTGAAGATTGGGACGACGAGAGAGAGATAGAAGAATAAGTCAAAAGGTGGTTTGAAGAAAAGTTGAGAATTAATCCGAAAATAAAAAGAGTGTGGAAAATAAGGACAAAGAAATGTATGATAGGAATAGAATGTGAAAGTTGGAGCGAAAAAATGAAAATTATGGTAAATAAAAAAAGTTAAGAGGAACCAGGGTATATATAGAAGGGGACCTAACGAAACAGGAAAGAGAATTGCAAAGGAAAATTAGAGAAATGAAAAGAGATATGATTGGAACCATGCAAATAGGAAAAAACAAAAGGGAAACATACCATAAAAGTAGCAAACGGAAAGCTATACGTTGGAGTGCATATTTTGGTATGGAATGAAGAGGCAAAAGCTCTAGACTGGGTTAATAAAAGATAAGGGAATGGAAAAGGCATCGAGAAGAAGAGCGAGAAAAAGAAAACAGAGGATGAAAAGAAAATAGAAGAAGAAAAGAGAATAGAGGACTAGGAGAGACGAAAGGTAAAAAAAGCAAAGCAGAAAAAGGTAGAAAAAGAAAGGAGAAATATTGGAGGAGTGTGAGAGAAAAGGGATATAGAGAAGGAAGGTATAACAGCCCAAATCGAGACAGAAACAAGGAATGAAAGAAGTCAAGGGAGAAGAACAAAGAAGAGAGAGAAGAGTTGATGAAAGACATTAGAAAAAAAATAGGATGAGATAGAGAGCAGGTTAGATAGAAAAAGAAAAAGAGATATGAAATAGAGCGAGAATAGGCAAATAGGAAAATGAAGTATTTTAGAATAGAGAGAGAAGATAAATACTGGATGGCGACCAGAAGGAAATAGGCTAATAAATAATACATTTGTATATGTAAAATATGTAAAACTCAAAGTTAAAATAAAGTTACTACTATATATATATTCGCCATTCGTAATATTTTATCAAATGCCACTCGCTAGATATATTTAAACATAAACTAACCTACTACCACGAATGATAGGCGCGATTTCTGAAGAAGTTGATCCTTGTAGACAGCTGACGGATCCAATCAAAGTACTGCAGCAGTATTCCCTCGCTGATTCTTCGGTAGTATAAAGATCTGCTCCCATTTTTAAATAGTTTCCAAATTGTCCTAAGTAGGATCTGCAAAATTTTCTCTGTTAACCCCGGACACACTCGAGTACTCTTCCACTGAGCACTTAGAGCACACAAGAAACGAGGTTCTTCTCCTTCAGGATTCAGGACCTGTAGTGACCACGTGAGCACAGGACAGAGCGAAAATTAGCCTCGAAAAGAATGTTTTTTTTTTTGTGCAAATGCATGCGTTTTTAAGTGCTCGGTATAATACGCAGGTGAGGATGCAAATGGTCTATCGCGTATTTTGCTTTAGAATGGAATTTCGCTTGTCGAAATTTCGCAATTTGCGGGTACTCGACTTAGAATTTTGCTGCGTCGCCGCTGCAACGACTGAGGATCGCAATTTAGTCATTAATCAGTTTAATTGAATTTTAAGATTATAATTATTATTTATTATTTCGTTTATTTATTCGCTAATAAATTTATAAGATAAGATGGGCAGGACACGAAAAGGAAGCCAATTTGCTAATTTGAATATGAAATTAAACCGGATTTTTTCATTCTACCGTAGAATAAAATAAACTATTTTATTTATTTGAAATAAATCGTTGAATTTATAGTTACATTAAATATTAAACCATTGGACATGAAGGCTGGATCCATCTTCGTAGAACACAATATATTTTGCAACTTTCTTTATTTAGTAAAGAGATGCAACGTCTCGAAGGAGCAATAGCACATATACCTTCCTCATCAGGCTGATAATACAAAAATGCAAAAACAATTTTTTACATTTTTTAAAACTCCGAGGCACTTGATGAAAGAATTATTTCAAATAAAAAACCAATCTCGATGTTATTCGGCAGTGATCAGTAGCAGTAAAAAAAACGAAAGAGTATGTGAAAAACGTTGAAATGGTTTTTCATTAAACCCAAAGAATTTTTAAACCGTTATTCATGGATATCAATGACAGTACAATTTAATGTAAAATTAAAATTAAAAATATATATTTTAATATCTTGAAAACGGGGACGAGTTCTAAAATGGATATGATTCAGTATACTTTCTACTATATGCTCCATTTTCAACGATGCTAATAAATGTAAATAAACCCATTAACTTTAACTATTTGCACAAAAAGGTACGTTAGCAATGCATTATCACAGTTCTAAGATTGAGTTATTAATTTTATGAAATTCTCTTAACCCATTAACGACCAAGACCCCGAATTTTCAACAACTTTTTCAAGGCTTTTTTTCAACTTAAAAAAGGTTTGAAAAAATTTGAAAAAGATCATATCCGACGTATTTTGAGCTGTTCTTTCGAATGGTGATACCGATTTTTTGTTAAAATACTCCTGCAAAAAAAATATGGCGTGATTTCACGGGAAAAAGTTAAAAAATTTGGAAATTTTCAACTTTATGAATTTTTTTCATGAGGAAAATGCAATGATAATAATTCAAAATACTGCAAAAAAGTGCAATCGATGTTCAAATATTACGGGAAATTTTTTTTCATGATTCTAAAATATTTTTAACCTGTTCAAATGGCCATATTTTGTAAAACCCCAAAAGCTCAAAATTTAATAAGCAATTTTTCAGACAACCTCTTAGAGGGCTCTTTTACAACTAAAAAGAAGGTTTTTCGGAAAGATCTTATCCGGCGTATTTTGACCTGTTCTTTCGAATAGTGAGACATATTTTTTGCTAAAACACTCTTGAAAAAAAATATGGCGTGTTTTTCGCCAAAATAATTAAAAAATTTAGAAATTTTCAACTATTATATAAAAAAATTAGAAATTT
>UELV01023870.1:11387-32545 GCA_900490015.1 Megastigmus stigmatizans | reverse complement strand
GGGCATGGAAATTGGAATGTGTTATTTGGAGATCGAGCTTTGGAGCTTTTGAGATTGGATGCGCATGAAAGGTCAGTGTGGCGAAAATTCTAAGTGAGTGAGCAATTGATAATTGGAAAGCGAGTTACGTTTAATTGTAGAATAGTTTAAGATGGCTATTGAAAGTCTCGCGGGTCTTCCCTAAGTATTTGAAAATTAAGTTTTAGAGCTGCAAGGCTCACCCGATGTTGAAGAAATTTTTCGATCCAATCGTAGTTTCTGACAATGAATACTATTAAAGCTTTAAGATAATCATCCATTCGCTAAGAAATCTCCAAAAAGTACATTATGCAAAAACTGTTGTTACGTACGTCGAGTATAAAATAACCAAATCGAATCCCATAGATCATTGAACAAAATGAAATGTTGCAGAAAAATACAGATGACGCTTCGTACGTTGATAAGTTTTCAATTTTTTTAATAAACAATCCACATTAAACAATACATCGTTTAAACTGTATTGAATTCAGCTCTAAAATATCCTCCAAACTAACTCCGGATTCCCGCAAGCGTCGAAGATCATCTGAAGTATTTACACCTGTAGCGGATCGATACGCGTCTGACCAGAACTATCCATCATCTACTTGAAAAACCAATTGGAATTAACAGAACGCACTGCAGCATATTCCACCTATCCGCACATATCTCCGCGCGCACACCTGGAAAGACTTAATCGCAGCTTTTGCCGATCTCCCGAACTTAAAGGTATTTATAAATTTCCCACGCTCAGCTGCAGCATACCAGCTTACCATACACTCTCGTACAGCCGGGCCGCATTATATTTCGGTTTCACGCGGCTTCTAACGATACCGCCGCCGCCGCCGCCACCAACAACAACAAGCAGCAGCAGCAGCAGCAGCAACAGTGCAGGGGCAGTAGGAACACCAGGGGCAGGAAGCCGCATTAACCTGTGGGTATAAGCAAATTAAGTTCACGTTTAATTAGCCCGTTCCATGCCTCGGTCCGTCCCTCCCTTTGGCCGCAAGTATCGGTATTCAATTGACGCGCCTGGAATCTCCACCCCCCGAGAATTCGCCCGCGCGCGCAAACACGCTGCCGCCAGGCTTATAGTCGTAGACCTTGCAACCTCTACACACACACGCACGCATATACGCACACGCACAAAGCCTATATAGATCGAGGCGAATTATTAATTCGGCAAAGCGAGTGGTGCATACATATTAATAGATTACGTATCGGCGACGCGTATAATGCTCGTGCACCGGCTTTATGCTTTTCGCTTTCTCTCTCTGTATCTGGGTATAGAGATTTTGATTGCGAATTGCTGGGGCTGCTCGTAGAATAGTTTCTAATGCGACGCATTTGCTGCCGGTCTACGGTACTTTGGATGATTGAGCGCGAGGATGTGAGCGACCAAGTTTCTGGGAGCTGTTAAGGTGCGCCACTGCCGTCGCCTCGTGTTTTGTTTTGTTGCGAGAGATGTGCCGCCGCCGCCGCCGTCGCCACTGCTGCTTCTGATGGGTTTGCGTGCGAGGGTTCGAGGGATTAATATGCGCGAATTAGGATGTTTAGGGAAAATATTACGGATACTTTGGGAAAGCGAGAACTGGATAAAATTGGGAATCACTTGTTCTCTGAGTGTAGTGTTTTAACAAATTTCTATTGTTATTTTTTTTATCTTTTTTTTTTAATTTGATATCGACTTTTTGTATTGCGCGTATCCAAGTTGAAAGTGGTTTTATGATGGGCGGTAATTTTCTACTTTAATAGGTAGTTTTTTCATTAATCTTTTAAATGTCGAGGACAGACTTGTGCGTAATATGATATACAGTTTCTTTTCATCAAGAGCAAGGGGTGGTGGTAAAACTTACGAATACTTTTGTGTATATAATATAATGTGGTGTAGAAAGAGTCATTGAATCAGTGACAGAAATTTCTGAGTTAGCATGACATAATTTATCATCCATATCTAAGTTCTCAATTCTTTCGAAATATTACGATTATTCACAACAGCTGAGCCCAAGAGAACTACCAAACTATCTCACCCCACAAAGAACTTTTAACAGTTTTAAGAGAAAAAAGGGCGAGCCAGAAGGAAGCGCACAGCAATGCAACATCCTTTTACAAAGCAGACGTCAATTTGTACTCTAGCAGCGCGTGTCGGGGCACATTACAAAGCAGTGGCGGCGGCAGCGACGGCTTGTGCGCGGACACATCGACACAACTCTCGAAAGCGCCGACTCGTCACGAAACTGCAGCGCGTCGCAGTTTCCCTCCCCTGCAGCTCTTGCAGCTTTTTGCGCGCCGCTACACCTATATATAGCTTCGCCATTTACTATATAATCGCTTATATAGTCCCTGCATTGTTCGCCGCGTCTATTTTCGGCTGTGTCCTATGCACATACACTGAGAGAGACAGAGATGGAGAGGAGGCAAGGCTCGTTGCCCGAGGTTAACAAAAAAGCGAATGAGAGTGAAAGGACCGTTTTTCTCGTCGGATAATCGAGCGCGGACGATTTCACCTGGTCCTCTAGCAAGTTTTATACAGAGCCTGCGATTATCTTCTTGCAATTTCTCTCTTTCTCTCTCTCTCTCTCTCTCTCTCTCTCTCTCTCTCTCTCTCTGTAGTTCCGAAATCCGATTCTATTTAATGGCCGCTCGCCGCTATCGCTGAATGGAACCGAATTCCTCTTCTCTCTTTCCCTTTTATTCCTTTATGTATATACAATGTGTGCGAGCTTTTTTCTTGATGTGTAATATACGTCTTTCCGCTTCGATTTTGTTCCTTTTTTCGCGCTCCTACGCGCTCCAGTTCTATGACCGACAATCGCTCGATTCTATGTATGTACATACCGCCTCTTGGTACAATTTCTTTTCCCTCCTCGTTTCGAGCTTTTATCTCGTGGAGTGTTCGGTTTTTTTCGTCGGGAAATCGATGATCGCCAAATTTCATGCGCTTTTTTATAATAGGCGCGATCGGAAACGAGTCGTTTTGGCGGCTATTATCGCTCGGGCACTTGTTTTCCTACGGACGATTCCCAGGGAATAGCCCTTTCTTTTGTTCGTAGTTTCTCCAATATTTTACAATTCTGTTTTACGATAGTTTTTGCTTGATATTTTACGATATATTCACCTTTATTTGGATGATATTTGAAAACGTATGACTCTGATTTTAGTATTCTAATAAATGTTTCTGACTATTCGCAAAATAACCATATTCTGTATGCTTTCATTATTAAACAAAATTTTATATACAGTGAAATCATCGTCAGAAAGTTCTATTTCAGTAAATACTAACGTTGAAAATGATATATTTTTGATAAATTGAACGAACATAATATGCATATCATAAGAGAGACATAAATCATTAGATGAAATTACTAATAATTTCAGATTAGCGAGATACGTAAGATTTATGACAAGTATCAGCTGCTGTGAAAAAAATCTAAACGTTCGAAAGCTTGAGTTTAAATTTATAAGCTCGACCATAAAATTATTTGCAAAAAAGCACACACTAATTTAACAACGTAAAAGATTGTCAGTAGATAGCGCCCGAGACCAGCCAGACAATCTATGTTCGAAGATCTCTTGATGAAAAATATGTAATTATGGCGTACAATGGTTGAGCGGCACAATTTCAACTTGTCATAGCAATTTCCATAATTTTATGCAAAGTAATAGGGTCACACACACACGCACACACACACACACACGCATACCGACACAGCGGTTTTAAATTAAAGGCCTGCACTCTCAAAGTGACTGCGCTATTTCAGTATATAGTTTCCTCCGTCCCCCACGAGCGGACAGCTATACGCGCGTCATTCGCTAAAAATATATAGCACACGGAAATTTCTTCATTAATTTAATGCAACTATCGCACGAAATTCATCTCCACTCTACTTTCCAAGTATACTGCAATAACTTTATTACCATATTTTCGCTTCGCGTAACCAACGTAGATTATGAATAAAAAAAACCTTAAATTCATTTTTTACACGTTATACACGTTCTCTCTCAATTCCGTAAACGCTTGAAAAAAAATAAAACTGACATCCATCGTTGTATAACGAGGCGAAGACTAAATCCGCATGTAACGTACCGTACGTACGCATACACTGTGAGAGAATGAGAGCCGCACTAAATCCACTCGATCGGCTAACACAACACAACGTACACCGCGAGAAAAACAAGCCGAACTGCTGCTGCTGCTGGTGCTGCTGGTGCTGCTGCCGTTGCTTCTATCGGCCGCTAAACTATGCACAAAAAAATCCTTAACAAAATCAGGTTAAATCTCGCTTTCACTATATACACCCGTACATCCTCTCCATTTTTGTTGCTCGTCAAAGAGCCGAAAGAGATATCCGCTCGAATTCTCCTGTTAATTGTCGAAACAAGCTGCGATCGGCCGGCTACACGCGACAGCACACACACACACACACACACACACACACATACAAGGCGTATATAACAATCCCGACGGACTGTTATATAGACAGTAAGAGCAACAAAAGCAACGCGGCCACGGGTAATTGAGGTCCGCGGATAATTGGTCTCGGATTTCTGGGCGCCGCACGCGCGACTAACGAATAATTAATGCTCTTTTCGACCCTACCGAGATATAACTATCTCTGAGGAGAAGGTAGACTGGGGAGACGGTCAGGTCTGGCCGCGTAATAATAGTTTTATGTAAGACGACACTCGCTCCGCGAGCGTGTGTATACGTGTGCGTGTAGATGTCGATGCCACTGTCGAGATAACGGATTATTAGAATCTCCGGTGATACATCGGCGACGCGTGACTACGGCAACGATTCTTTATTGTGACGCGCGGGTCTAAGGGATAGAGGGAGAGCGAGAGAGAGAGAGAGAGAGAGACAACGGCGACGAACGCTCGTTGATGAATGCGAGGAGCGCGAATCCGTATTATATACGTATTTGCGCCGTATAGTCTTCTTCCTTTTTTTTTCGAGAGACTCTCCGCTCGCTCTTGCCTGATCGGGGATTAATCTCGTTTTATTATGGCTTTGCGATATAAACGCACGGCGCGTGTGTGTCCGTGTGTTTAATAAATGTACTTTTTCTGTGGGGCTCGTTCTTTTCTTCTCGGGATATAAGCGGGGGCGAGAGAGGAGTTTTATGAGTGGCCGGATCGTGTGTACACGTGAATTTATTACGGGGCCATGCTGACGCTCGTTACGATGACGTTCTCCGAGGAGGAAGATATATATATATATATATATACGTGGTTTTCGATGGGATGGCTGGGGAGGTTTGGTGAAGAATTCAATAGGTTCTGAACGATGTTGCAATTTTGTTATCTTTGCAGAAAAAGTTTCATTCGTTCGCATCGTCACGCGTCAATCGCTCAACAAGAACCAACGTTTCGGAAAAACTAAATAACAGCGACCCATTCTCCGTAAATCACAACTGGAATAACGGGTACATATAAGACGACCAGAACAAAAACTGCTAACGCCGCGATGATATTACCTCGACCTGTCCAGAAAGCAGATAAAAACACTCGGCTAATAAAGCCCAAGGAAGCTTGAAATAGCCCGTCTTCATTAAAATCTCCTCTCGCTCAATTACATTCACTTATCCCCTGAAGCCGCTCAAAATCCTTATTCCACTCAACTCGTCCCTTTCGCCCCGTCTCGTTTCACATTTCATTGATCTCGTATGCCCCACCCCTCCACTTCCGACTTACACGTGTACTCAGCTCCGCTGCACCACTACCATCATCATCTACTAAAAAATAAAGAAAGCTCAATAATTTCCGTAACGAAGCGGAAAATTTGTTTTGTAACACTCGACGGGGCCAGCCTCGTTCGCTCAGCAGAATTTCCTTTATATGTATGTGTGTCCACATGCCTTAATAAAGTTCGGAGAAGATGAAAAAAAAAAAGAGGAAAGAGGAAGGATGGGATCCCTCGGCGCAACGTCCGAAATATCAGTCTCTCTCCTCCTCGTCGACGTCGTGTGTATATGTATGTATGACCCGGATCGGAGAGGAAAACAATAAAATCGACCTACGCACACATATCCACGTATATATACGTACACATCGGCAGTCTCTGACCGATAAAATCGTCAATTTCCCTCGACTTGACCCCCTCGGGGCGAAAGGTTTTCTTCTCTCTCTCTCTCGCATGCGCGCGCTTTTCCAACAAAGAAGTGACGCCAATCTTCGACCACACGCTCGCCTGCACATACCCTCACGAATATGGAGCTCTTCACGTCGAGTGCGCAAACACGGAATGTCGTGGATCCAAATTGGGATATTGAAGTGGATTGACTTATAATGGGATATGCCATTAACGCCGATGCTGGATGGCCACCACTAACGTGTCGAGTCTATTCGAGTTTTCGCTTGAGCAAGTCGATCAATTATGGTGATTTCAAGCAAAGGAGAAGTAAATTTCTCAGATAATTCTAAAACTAATAAATTTTAGTAAAAAAATATTCAATATTCTACGAGAGAATTATTCTTTTTAGTACCCAAGTCTTATTAAACTATTTTGCACGCACAGTAATTTACACAAGGATCAACATTAAATGTTTTCAATAAGCAGGGCACTGCATCTATTATTACTCCTATCAAAATACCGTACAATTTAAAAGCTAGATCCTGCAGTTTTCCTACAAAAAAAAGACTATTTGATACTATAAAATATTCACTTTCTCGCTACGAGAACGATCGGAGCGCAGCCCATCCAGATCTCGCGAATCATAAAATTTTCGTTAAAAAGAGCGTATGACACCCACGGACATAAAGCATCGCTCCCATATGCAGCAACTCGACGATACTCATACGAGAAAGCATAACGACATTTTTCCTGCAAGCTCCCGCGGGCTATTCATACCGGCATATCGTCGCCTCTTTCCCTTCTCCCCTTCGTCGTGAGGTCGAGCGGAAAGTATTAGGTTCAGGAAGGAGCTTTCTCTCTGCACGGAGAGACTAGCGGATCAATCGACTCGCATATATATATATATATATATATATATATATATCTAGGAGAAAATTACCGCGTCGCCAGAAGCGAGTAATTGAGTTATCGAAACGAGGAGATTCGTCGATGAGATTACAAACTGTTGGTCCGCCGACCTTGAAGATTCGATCTCGATGTTTTGATTTTTTCTGCAAGATATTGAAGAAATGTTATTTTTCCGGTATACAGCTGGTGAATTAATTCAAACTCAACAAAGCCTTTCTATATTATAAATATACTTATAACTATTGTTTTTTGCATAGAGTTGTCACTATATTTTAATTAATGCACATTTATATCACGGTAATATTCAAATAATCCTTCCATAATTCATTTATATCGTTATCAAGATTATTACAATGAACATGATAAAACTACGTAATATTTCATTTTGATTCATTTAATTTTACATTTATAAAGTATAAGACTTTATAGCCGTTATGAAAACTAAATGGATCACGTAGCCAACTTCGTTACTTTTAATTGAAATTATACCCAAGATTTTTATCCTCATTAATATGAATTGAGACATCATTTCAACGCTTTATATATAAAAATTAACCCCGTTATTATTTTAATCCTTTTAAAATTGAGTGCATAATTTCTAATTTCGAAGTATTTCTCTATGTATATAAGAACTAGTTTCATAGCCAATAAGCATTCGATACTTATATAGTAACACAAACCTCCATCGGAAAGCAAAAATGCCAAGAGTACTTTAACAAAACACGCCGAAGACCAATCATCTCGAACACCAACGACTTCTTTTGTCATCATAAACGGTACAAAGCAAACACCAGAGTCACCACCCGTACAAATGAAAAACTAATACGTATCTCATGGCGTTGCGTAAACATCGAGAAAGAGAGCCATTCGTGCTACGGTCAATTCTTATCGTCCACATATATATATCCGGCGCTGATCGTAAAGGAAACTCCTCGACGCATCTCCCCCACGTTTTCGATATGACTCTCTCTCTCTCTCTCTCTCTCTCTCCCTCTCTCACTCTATTTCTTTCTCTCTCTCTCTCTCTCACTTTCACTTTACTCGCGCAGGAGAGAGCTTTTCTTTTCGAGAGGCTTCTGCCTTTTGTTTTCGTTTTATCTCAAGGCAGGAGGAAAGCAAAGAGCTTTTGGCGAACGAAAAATACGGCCAGAGAGAGGCGTAACCCTGGTTGCCAAGAAAAATTATCGTTGTCGTTTTCCCCTCTTTCGTGGGAGAATTTTTTCCCAGGTGTGCGTTACGCTGGCTGCAGTTTCTTGTTTTACACTCCCAGACGCTAAGAGAGTGGCAAGGCTCTGCTGTTTCCGGCGCGGTCGTCTTGGCTGTAAATAGTTTCTTGCCTCGGGATTATCTGGTCGAGAGAGAGATAGGAAGAAATGCGATTTTGAGGAGAATCGTTGACGCGCTGGACTTAGAAATAAACAAGTCTCTTTACGCGAGTGTGTACTGCTGTTGTTGCGAAAAGTTTACTACGCGTATTCTGTGTTTAAGTAGATATTTTTCAGCTTTTCGTATTTACCAAAGAGGAACAGTGCGTTACTGTAATAGAGATGACGTCCGACTAATCCCGATGCTCCTCTACTTGTTCAATATTGCACCCAGAGGCGGCAGCAGCACCTCGTTCTCTCTTCGTATCTGTGTGAATCCGAACGTTTCATATTGAATTTAGACCCGCTAGAATTTTCATACTCTCTCGCCGCCGGTACGTATATATAGCGACGAAAATGTCTTTTGTTCGACTGTGTATTTAAACAGAATCCGTAATGGAACTTATATTATAGCGAGAAATTCTATTTCGAGAACCGAGACATTGGGAATAATATTTTTATACATACTGTAAGCGCGTCCAACTAAAGCTCTGCTTTTCCACTGTCTCGATATTTTGCATTATATAATGGACTTTTTCTATGTGTCCAAATAAAGTTTTTACTTTGTCACAATGAAATTCGTACCGTAAGCTCTATTCTAGAATAATGCACGTGTTTGCTGCGCGTATCATGCGCTATTATTTATTTACGGTCAGCAAAAGCTGCACCATACTGTGAGCTTTTAACTTTGCAACTAATATAAATATTAAATATTTTCATCGAAGATATATTCATTTCTTATCAAATAAGGCTGTCGATTTGGTTTCACGAGAGAAAAACTTGAGTATACCGAACTTTTCCATTAGCCGTAATAAAATCATAATGTATAACCAAAATATAAAAAGAATGGAGATTGATTGGAGAATAAAAATGTACATGACATTGTAATCGATACTAACGCGCTACGATAATAAACGTAAAGGAAAGCAGTAACCATCAATTTTACACCATTTTAACTCATCGAGGTAAAAAGACGCTCGTGAGATAAAGTAACGGCAATCGCTTAATGTGTCTCTGTGATCAATTGTCCAATCACTATCTACCTATATTCAAAGCTTCAAAATCGAAGCGTCAAAGTACAAGCAGCTTTAAAATGTTAAACATTACAGAAAGCTAAATATCAGTATTGTACAACAAATATAGAAGATAAAAGCAGTTTTGATTTAAAAAGTGTAACTAACGCTTATTTATTTATAATAAAATTTATAAAAATTAGCCATTTAATGAAAATTGTAGACAAGCTCAAAGTCTCTGCTGTAATTTGAGCTCCTAAAACATATCATCTCGAATTAGCGGATCAACAAAAGAAGGGCTCCATTCATTCGCTTCGAAAAGGAAAAAAAAATGAGAAAAGTAAAGAATATATAAGATCGTCCTGATAATAGCCTCCGCCAATAAGCTCGATGTAAATATGCCGCGAGTCGAGACGGCAGAGAAGAGCAGCACAGCCTCTTCCTTGCAAAAATAGCAATAAGAACATAATGAAAGCTGCAAAGAAAAGATCCTCGAATGCACCCGATGTCAAGTTCCGCGTTTCGTCCCCCTTCTCCCTCCCTACCACCCCAGACTCTTCAATCCTATCCTAGTCACTCGCGAATATTAGCATGAAAAAGCAAGAGAGATAGAGAGAGAGAGAGAGAGAATGAGAGGTTGGGAAGGGAAAATAATAAAGAGAAAAGCCGGGATATTGAAGGAAGCGGCAACGGCGGCGACGGCAGCGGCTGCGCAGGCCTACCTTTCTACAATCGAGTAGTATACAAGTGATTCCTCTGGCTCTCTCTCTCTCTCTCTCTCTCTCTCTCTCTCTCTCTCTCTCTTTCGGTCGTAATATTGGCGCGCGAGGACTGAATGAAAGAAGGAGAGGGAAAAAAAAAAGAATCGGGAGAATGTTCCCTGGAAAATGTCGACGCTAATTGACTACGTTCTTGGGAGCTCCTGATCTCTGCTGTGTGATATAAATTAAAAAGAAAAAAGGGAAGGAATTCCAGCCGATACTATGGGATGTTTAATGCAATTTGTTGAATGCGGTGCGCGAGACGGAATATAAATAATTGGCAGAACGAGATCGGCTGTGAGTAATTTTGGTCGAGTTCGGCTAATGCGTATACAGATGACGTACTTTATTTTATACGTATGCGAGTGCGAGACAATGGAACGACAAAACTTTCCCGCGAAATGCGATCTTATATATACTCGCGATTGTTTCAACGCGAAAAAAAAGGTAGTCGCTACATCAATCATATCCTATTGAAATCAACCCCATACACCTCACGGTCTCATTATTAGCCTTCGAATGATCCCAAGCGAAATTATACAATTCCATTATTGGCCGAGGCGCACAATAGGCTTTTACTTTCATAAATTGAATCCACCGAATGGAACAACGCCGCAACTATGCAGATCGATGCTAATGGAATTGCACATATATTAATTAGCAAAGTATATGCAACAATTATAAACAGCGGTATATATTGATGTAGGTCATGTGCGCGTTCGTGAACGTAAAACAACAGTCTATCGTTTCTTAAAACACAAACACATAAATACCTTGGCCACTCGAAGCCTCGGCCGGAATTTTCACATCGACTGTGTTCAAGACATTCCCAGACACGACTAAAGGGATCCACTCAAAACGAGAGATGAAGGACATGTTTATTAACGAACTCTCGTGATCGTCGTTGTTGTGGTCGTCGTCGTCGTAGCCAAACAACAAAACTGCACAGCCAAAAGCGAAAGATCGTTAAAAGCTCTCAGCTCTAATTATTCGAGACTGGTCGAAATCCTCCTCTGGCGTCTCGAGTGACCGAGTCTCTAAAAACTGCCGGCTCCTAGAGGCACAGAGAAAAGAGAGACAACAAAAGCGGAACGCGACGGCAAAGGCAATCATCCTTAATGAATAGAAAGCGCAAGGTAACGAAAACTAAAAGTCACAGAGCATTCTTCATCCCTGTACCATCGCGATATCCTACATCGCGCCCAGAAAACGCACAGAGGAGTATGTATATAAAGTATAGTGTGTGTGTGTGTGAGAGAGAGAGAGAGAGAGAGAGAGAGAGGGGGGAGGATCGTAACGCATAGTGTATATACGCATAGAATAGAGCAGGAGCGATGATAAGGCGAAAGGCGATGTAATAACCGGCGCCTCGGGCAATAGTAGCTGCAGCATCCCCTGCAGACGTTATACGCTGCGAGGCCAGGGCTTATAGACGCGTAATGTGATTGGGCGGGACACAATACCCTACCGCTACTACTGCAATCACCACAGTTAACCCCTGCCGGTGTGTATATAGCGTGTGTTGTTCCCTAGCGCAAAACCGAATGACTGCGTCGACAGAGTGAGAGTGAGAGGGGGGGGGGGTGAATCTGGTGCAGTTGTCGTTGCTACCTTGTAAACGTCACGCGGAGACGGGTAAACATAAGCGCGAGCACGGAAGCCAAACTATTAAGGACCTTGTTCGAGTGCGGCGGGCGTGTGGGTGTGTGTTTGTGTATAAGGGAGGCCAAGTTTCGGGAACTGCGTGTTTATTGTTATGCAAGGACTCTGGATTGGAATGAGATGTTTAGTTCCCGAATTGCATGCTCATTTTTGGTTGGTGATAGTGTGCACTGTGAGTGATGCTCGCGGTGGAAGGACATTGCGGTTGTGAAGAAAATTTAAGAAAGATAATTTTTAACTATTATGAGCATTGGATTAAATGGGATGTATTCATTGTATAATAGAAGAGATCGGGATAATAAGTGACCTCAAGGGCAAAATGTACTTTTTTAATTATTTTCTGAAAAACGTACATTCTTATTCAAAAGAAAATATTGGATTCTCGTTCAATCATTTTTGTAATCACTTTACCCCAATCTCCCCATTTAAGTATCAAAGTTTAATGTCCTTGTAAACTTGATGTTCAACATTACAATTTTTATACAAAAATATAATTCTATTTTCTCCCTATAACAAAGCATGAGACTATCCCAAGTTTACTATGCGACATAGCAATTCTCACGACAGTTGCCTTAAATATTGCAAGAGCATTTTTCTCCGTGTATGAAAGTATGTCACGAATAATTTGCGCGAGGAAGACAGAGGAAGACCGAATTCTCGAAACATCTCCATCAAAACGAATCTGAAATCGAGCGTCAAAGTAAAAAACTACAGCGCAAAAAAAAGTGGAGTAAGAGCGGAAAAATCTAGAGAAAGGAAAAAAAGTCCCGGAAGAAAACTTCGAGCACGAAACTTCGTATACAGAGACTCGCGTTCTCCCTCTTTGAAAGAGAGAAGAAAACCTCCCCGCGAGTGCATTAACCATCTTCCAACATATATATAGGGAGAGAGAGGAAAGGAGAAGGAAAAAGGAATATCGGCAGCGAGAGCAAACAGACAAAAGCGATGCGGGCGAATCGAAGCGGACGTCGCGCGTCAAAGGTCGTCCGGCTCTCTAAGGTGCGCAGGGGAAAAACGCAGGAGCAGCAGCGCCGCGAAGAGAAAGCGTCTGAGAATTGGGTCTGACAGGTCCCCGGGAAAAGCGAAACGAGATCTTCTGTGAGAGAGACGGACATAGTTGAGAGAGAGAATGCGAAAAATTAAGGGAAGCTATCCAGGACTGAGAGAGAAAGAGAGAGAGAGAGAGAGAGAGCGAGAGAGAGAGAGAGAGAGAGAGAGAAAGAGAGAGAGAGAGAGAGAGAGAGTGAGAGAGAGAGAGAGAGATAGCAGTGGCAGTCGAGTCTTAATTGTATCGCGGAAATGCTCAGACAGACGGATTCCTTTAATAATGCCCGACGAGCCGCGTCCTCCTTGCCTTTTCTCTCTCGCGCTTTTGCTCAATTTTGCGAGTCTTCAAGACTTTATTTTCCCACGCGAGTTTGCGTGTGTATGCGTATGCCTTGGTATAGACGTGCGTGCAAAACAGTAGTGAAGAAGAAGAATATTTACATTTATAATGTCTCGTGATTTGGGTAGAGATTTGGTTTTGTGGACTTTGTGGGTTTTAATAATAGACGTTAGCTTTGAATTATTTTTAAACACGTGCTCAAGTTTTAACACAATATTGAAGAAATTTTATAATTTATAATCAATAATTTTGTAATCGGGATAAAACAGTTATTCTTATTATAATTACGAGTACTGTTGGGTGGACTTTTAAAAGCATTCAATACACGTAATTTCAGAGAAATAATGAAATGGTTAAGAAAGAAGTCAATGTGAATTTTTCGTGAACATTATTAATTCAAAAGCTTTACCTATCATTAACACATTAAATTACGTAATATATTTTAATTCTTAAAATTCATTAAAAAAACATTAGCCAATTAATGCTACTATTCGCAAATAACAGTCAAATAAAGTCCAAAAAAAAATATGAAAGATCTATTTGCATCTCAGTTTCTGTGTGACTGACCGCAATTAAAAAGTTTAGCATGTAACAATTTTTAATGAAATGTAAAAGTTGCGTCGAGTAAGTTTACGGTTAACTTAAATTCTACAGAAGCTTATTCTGTTTGCAAAGTTACTGGCGTAAACTGTTTGCATGTTTAGATTAAGTTCACAAAGTGAAAATGATGGTGTTTCCCTGTAATAAAGTCAAAATGTTAATTCGCCCGGGATATTAGCTGATGTGCCTCAACTTTTCTTTACGCGCGCGCTCTTTAAAAATTAAACATCCAGTCTAAACTTACTTGCGACATGTGCCCGTAAGAAGAAGATCGCGTGGTTGAAACTTGATTTTGAGCAAACTTTCATTGTTTGATAAAATTTTCTGTTGTTCCCTAAATTTTTTATGGAAATTATAAGTTCTATATAGTAGTTTATATGTAGTCGTTTTTAAGCGCGACCGCTACGTGGAAGTGCCATGTATTTTTATCATCCACAAGAGTGTCAAATTTAAAAAATCACGTACTTTAGCATAAAGCAAATATCATGACAAAAATCACTTTAAAGCATTTTCTTTTAAGTAAGAATGTACACTATTCTCAGAAATGTCCCTTTTTGGATTATATCCATCCAAAGGCTCCGAGATGGCTTTATAAAAATATCGAAAAATCGATTTTTAATTATAACTTGACAAGAAAGAATTTCTCGACAATTATAAAAAGAAGAAGTCGATGAACTAGAAAATACATCATTTTGGTATTGGACACTTTTTTCTAAGATCAATCACTTCCATGATAATCATAGGAAAACGTCTAAAATTGTCAAAAACCATCGCTTTGCTTCAATAATACAATGGAAAAAAGTATGCGGCAGGTATAGAAACTACTGTTAATTAATAATTTTTCAAAATAAAACATTTATATTTGTAATATAAAAGTGAATAATACATCCAAGTCTTAAGATAATCAAAATATTTAGAAACTACGTTTATTTCTGTAATCAATTTTTACGCTACCTATTTTTCGATCCAATACTCGATAACAATATCCAAATTAAACCCTGATGCGGTGCACAAATAAAAGAAAAACAGTTAAGCAAAGCAGCATTTCTACAAGCATATAGCATACCGAAACTCGTAACTTGAGGAAACTAGAAACTGATCCAGGTTAAGATCAGCCAAGTCCAGCCACGGTTATATAGGTGAAATTCAATTTTAATAAGCGAACCGCGACGATCGATCCTCTCAGACGCCAAGTTTACGTCGCGAACTTTTCGACTGGCACTGCTGCAGCTGCAGCAGCCACGCGACAGAGACAGAGACAGGGAGAAGGAAGAGACACAGGACGCGCTGTATACGTATATACAAAGTGGAGCACAGTGGCTCGCGGAGAGCGACTCTTTGAAGGATCATTCTCTGAGCCTCCAGTCATCCGAGAACGTAATCTGTCTGGGCCTCGCGGCGAGGGCGTCGCGACGCTCCTGCATCGCCTCCTCGCTTTGTTTTTCTTTTCCCCTCCCCCTTTATCCCTCCTTTTTTTCAAATCAGCCCTGTAGATCCAGGATAAATCGCTACTCCTTTGGCTCCTCCCTGTCTTACCCCTTGGCTCTCGAACGAGATACGACATGTCCCTCACGGGCAAGCAATTTTGGTAGCTCGTGCTGCTGCTGCTTCTTCTTCTTCTTTGTTTACCGAGGTCGAAAATTAAAGCATCAACCGATGAGAGCTTGAATGCACCGCCGTTTTCTCGAGTGCGTGTCCTTGCTTCTTTCTTTTCGAGTAAGTTTTTTGCCTTTGTTGAAAGTGCAGCGATTTGACAAAGAGTTTTATTTTTTCTTTAAAGTTTTAATGAAAGAGATACTGTGGATTTGAAACTTTTTAAAAATTATCGAAGACTAATTATATTTTTTGTTACATTTATGAAATACCTACCTTCATTGTTTGTTTGCTTTAAAATGGAAAATAATTTTGAATAATACCGGCTATTCAAAATATAGTGAACGATAAATTAACGAAACATAGCTTATATATACATATGTTATTGTTGTACCATATCATTTTGTCAATGTTTTCGCGAGTACACAATATTACATCCGACGAAATTTTCGGACAATTGAGAATCAATTTTTGCGCGTCCTATTAAGCGTTTGGATTTAATTGAAAGCAGATTACTCTAAATGCCAATTTGAGTAGAGCTGCGCGAAAAACCAAAAATCGATTTTCAACTTACTTCCAACGTCACCGTTATAAAGATCCTACTATAATAACGAACCGACACTCAACTTTAACGAGCCTAAAAATGCTTGTCCAGCGATTACGTCATAAAAAAAACTGCGGACTGAAAAAAAGTATTCCCTCCTCTATATAAGTACACAGACATTCCATCGCATTAGCACGAAAGATATCTCGTACAAGCTGCAGTTTTACCGGCTACTCGGCCAATCGACCAAAATCGAATATCCTTCCTTGCGCGCCGAAAAGAAAAAATCAATTTATTAACAGCGCTAGCCTCTCTCTCTCTCTCTCTCTCTCTCTCTCTCTCTCTCTCTCTCTCTCTCCCTCTCTCTTTTTCTTTCTCTTACACGTACCAACATCCCGCGAATCCGCCTGATCCATATTTATGAGGTTCTTGATAGAGACAAATGGCTCGCGGATTTGACGCTACGCACATAGCGACGCGCACACAAACGCAAATGCTCGTTATACTTTCGCACACACCACACAGGCCTCGCCTTCGCCATGGTGGAACGCTAACGTCTCGGCCATCGTTATAAATAAAACGTCGAGTGTAACGCGAATGCAATCGCGTGAGCAGCTGCAGCACCGCATATGATGCCCGCGGGAGTTCCCTTGGATTAGTCCGCCTAGTGTGCCGAGGCGCGAGGAATTTAGCGACTCGAGGGCGGAGATTTATGTACTTTGAGCAAGCCTTCAACTTTGGGCTTTCTTTTTAATGGCGTATACAAGTGCAGTACGATAAGTACGAGGTAACGAGTGATGTTCGAGGTTCAATGTCTGGCTTTGGAATTTTTGCCGGGAGTTGGAGTTTATCCGATTCGAAGGGACTCAGGTAAGAGATTAAAAGTTATACTGGCGGGGATTCGAGGAATTCTAATTAGAAAAGTGTGTAGATCGATCGTTACTTTACATTTGAATGTTTTATTGATTTTATGGGAAAAGGATTTGGAATTGCAAGAATATGGAGATGACGAATCTGATATATGACTTAATCTATTTTCATTAGCTAAATATTCAACAATATTATTTTATGTCAATCATTTTAATATCTCCGCTATATGCTAAAATCATTTTCATTATTAAAAATTGATTTCTCGTCAAAATACTCGAAAAGAAGCTTTTTTTTAACGAATCAAAAGTTTCTAATGAAATTCGTATCGCATAGAAATGATTCCATAAAACACAGTATGACTGCAGAGATTCTCGGTAATTCCGACTTTCCGACCCTGCGGTGTTAATAAATTGATTTTTCTTTTTAACCGGAAGAAAAGCAAAGATTCAATTTGGCTGGCAGGCGATGAGATTGGAACGATTTGATTTCGTTATCGTATAACGCACGGCTCGATAAAAAATATTTTTACTCGACAAATCATATTTATTCCGCCAAAATCTATCTCTCGTAGGGAAAAGAAATATTATTTATATATTGCGTTAATTGAATTTAGTCAATAGAATACTATTGCGCCCGAAAATATGAAAACAAAATATGTGAAAAAGCGTGCACAAATATCCTATGCGTAAGTGAAAATATAAACGAAAATACCACAATAGTGTTGAGAATAATATCGACCTCTAAAACTATTGATGTTTCTTTTTATTAACTTTTATTTATTCCTTTTCTTGGCTTAATTTAAAATACAATCAAAAAGGGAAAATGCATCGAACATATTAACTTTAAATTTTCCACTTTTGCTAGATCTACATTTACAGTTAATCTTAAAAATTAAATGAAATTTAGAGCAGTCTATATTGGAAAATGAAATAAAAATACAAATTCGATGCTCAAGGTATCAGATTTCACAAAAAAACAACTAACATCAATTCTCATTCGCTTGCAAGCAAAAACAATTTTTCTATTAATCAAAGCTAACTTACAGAGGAATTCATCAATCACCGATAACAGAGCGAGGCTACAAAAGGGCTGATTCAATAAAAAGTTAATTTTTCCATTACTTCATACCGTAGATATCGTACAGCCATCGCTATTTAAATGAATATATATCGATGCTGGTAATTAAATTTATTATACTCGATTAATACGCACGAAGCAAAACAAAATTTGATAGCGTGCATTCGGGTATACTATATGAACAATATTAAATAGATGATGCATCGAAAACAAACAAGCAGAGAGACAAAATCTTCAAACAACCGATATAAAGTTACAGATGGTGTGTATTTATATAATGTGTGCGCGCTTTCAATTAATGGAATTTGGTTTGGAAATCGTTCGGTAAAGTTGAAAGCTATTTCGTTGAGCATATACCAATTTCATATTTGTTTATTTAAAATCTGCTTTACTTCGTTATTGATCGGTACATCTAATATATTAAATTTATAACTAATGTTGTACGTTCACGTATCTGAACCACACTTTTTCACGAGTAATAATTTTCTTAAATACATTTAAAATAAACATCAAGTTGGAAAAGCTTACCGAAAGACACCCGCTGGCTTCCGACTGAAACAGATAAAAAGAGTCCAAATTAATCTAGAGATAAAGTATTCAATATATAGTCAATAATGAAAGTCTCAACCCTATGTCAAATAGTAAAATAAGGCAATCCGCAGACAAACATTTAAAACTGAATTTCCGACCTTTCGCTCCCTTTCGCTCTCATTCTCTCTCTATCGAGTGTACAATCGTAGCAAGTGTTTACTCGAATGCAGCACACGTCGACGAGCTCGAACGCCCGAGTATAATTTTTAATTCAACATTCCGCAGCGTCGAGCGCAATAATCGAGACTGATATAATTTAGTGCTTGACGAAATCGCATATCCACCCTTCCGTAATGGCGTATACGCACGTATTAACGTGACTCTTCGAGAGTCATTAAAAACGATCGGCGCCAATGAGCTGCGACGAGTGTCAGTTGGTTTTTGATATTACGTGTCGCCACTCCCGAGGCTTATTTCGTCGATATTGGCGAATGACGTTTGCTGATGTTTGTTGGATTTTCGCGTTGTGATTGGTTGGGAAGTGGTTGTGTAAATTTTAGCGATGGATTAATGACGATTTTGAGGATTTTCATTTTGATATAGAGCTTTTGCACTTTTTGGATAAAGTTCAAAGTCGGTGTTTGCTTGATGAAAGTAATATTAATAACGCAAAAGTGCTTTTCTTTTTTCACCGCAAGATGTTTCGATTAATCAAGCTCTACTCTCCTTTTTTTATTGTATTTTAATCTTTCACCGTCTCTCCACGGTTTTCACGCCTTTTCTACCGCTTTTTTTTTCGTGAATTCATTTTTCACTGTCTTAGTTTCTCGCTGACCTTATTCTTTGCTTTCACCTCTCGCTTTCATTTTCCTGTCTATTATTCTTTATTTACTTTGTTTCTTCAGATTTTTTATAATTTTCTTATTTTCATCTAAAATTATTTATTTTTCAGTTTCATCCTGCTCCTATCAGAGATACTCGGCTTTCGTTTCTAATTTACTCTAAGTTTTTCAATTTCATTCTCACTTTTCCAAACATTTTTATTTCACAGATTTATTAAAATGTGGGTTAAAATTTTCATATTTAATAAAATTTATTGTTATGTTTGCATTTTCTTTGTAAAATATAGTAAATCTTTTCACACCAATAAAGAAACGATCAATATTTTTTTATAAAACAGAGTTCATTGACACCAATGTTGGAATAAGTTTCTGGGATTTTGCCTAAATCCACAATCAAATGAATATGTACATTCTTTTATAAAAATTTATGAATTCTGTTAATTGAAAAAGATTATAAGCTGCCTTTCCCATTTGCACCTATTTCCATGCGAGAGAAGATTAAAAATTATGCAAGATCTTTTTTTCTAATCCGATTTCGTGGTACAAACCATAAGAATCTACCGCGTCGTTTTTAGCCAAAAAACATCCAATTCTACCAATAATTTGAAATAATGCGCAAGACAAGCATACTCGAAGCAGCATATCAATCAACATCGCAAAATATAATCATATCGAATTCAATATTATTTTCAGCCTATAGCCAAACAATTCGCACGAAATTCCATTGCAGCAGCGGAAAAAGTGCGTGCGGGTATCGTTCCTTCGCTCTCGCTCTCACGTCAACCCTTCCTCTCTTTCCCTCTCCCTCACTGACTGAGCCGCAGTTCTCTACCGCTCCGTCCCCCCTCGCGACGCCCGCATCGCTCGCGCGCGCAATCCCCATTTAATTGGAGCGCTTCGTTAATGCACTCGGGAAAATGATTGAGTATTTGCCGTTTCATTTATTTTAATCCAATTGAAAACGATCCGTCCAGCGCGCGGCTCGCACACCTATACACATATATAACCAGTCTGCAGCAGCTACGGCTTTTTCCCTTTTGCCTCGCGCCGCGGGCCGCTCTCTCGTTTCTATGTATATATATATATATATAATGCAGTCGCGCGGCCGCTTTAACGCGGCGCAAACACGCGAAAGCGAATCTCCTTTGCTTCGCGTTTTTCTTTTCTGTGTCCCCCCTCCTCCCGCGCCCCTTACCCCTACCCTACCCCCATTTGTCGTTAATATCTTTTCTTCCGTTTAGTATATGCGCGCGTGCGGAGCGGCGAGAGCCGCGATGGGATCTCTGCGAGCGAGTCTTGTAATCGCCGCATTAATTGGGAAGTATAAGATGGGCGATGGCGTCGCGTGCGTAGCATCGATGGGGATGAGTGGAGTTTATCGATCGGTCGATGCTGCAGTCGAGGGTGTGCACTTTGCATTTGCGAGAGGCGGTTGTCGTTTGTTTAAAAGGTTTCGATCGGCTTGCCAGCTATATTCAAGCTGTTTTTTTGTTATTTTGTTATTGGGAATGAGTGAAATGGTGTACACAATTAAAGAGATTTTGCATCATGAATGATGATATTTGCATTTGCAGATTAATAAAGTTTAAGGAAAAATTTTAATTTATGGTTTTGAGAACGAAACTTTAGAATTGTTGCTCGTTAATTAAACAGTCCAGTCTTTGTATATTGGCCTAAGATTGTTAATTTAAGCACAGACCTCAGTAGTAGTGTTGCAATCTTTAACAAAATCGGAGAATGGACATCAGCGTTGAGCGCACTTTTACAATTCCGAGTTAGATAAAAAAGCTATACAAGCTCAAATTGTTGCTCATGCTCCCTTTAAATAATTCCATTTCATTTTACGAACGCTCAAGATTCTCCGAATACTTTACAAATTCGCGCGGTACTCTCCGTACTCGGGTGCACAAGCGAGGG
>UELV01023870.1:0-11367 GCA_900490015.1 Megastigmus stigmatizans | reverse complement strand
GGGGGGGGGGGGGGGGAGAGAAAAAATTTAATCATCATTGTGCGCGGCGCTTGCCAGTCCCAAACACTCGTTCAAATTTTTAATAATGAAAAAAAAAATCTTTCTTGGCCCCCATTAACGGAAAAACAAAAGATGGTTATATACTAATTACAGTCTCGAGTTCGGCCCCCTACGCCGGCCGAATATGAGAAAAATATTCATCCCACACCCGACGAAATTCAAGAATTCCAGCCCCGAATTGCAACGTATATATATATATATATACGCAAAGTGAGTAAAAATGAAAAGCGGAGCGATCAAAACACATTACATATATCCACGAATTCTCGAAAGAGCCGCGAGAGTCTACACCAAAGAGATCCAAAAGGTGTGTGGTATACGTGCACATGAGTATTAATGATGGAGGCAGCGGAGGGGAAAAAATGAGGCGGCGGTGGGTGGGTGGATCGGAGAAAGAAGTCCGAAGGGCTAAAAATTCTGGCTCTCGAGAGCGAGTTTCTAATATGCTTTAAGCCCTCTGCAGTCGCTGCAGTTATATACAGAAAAACGAAGCGTAAGTGCGAAAGAGATATGAAAAAACGCGCAGACTGAGAGGGGGAGGAGGAGGAGGCGACGGAAATTATATGGAGAAAAAGAGATTACGAGAGGGATAAACGAGCGGAGAGCGAGGGAGACTGAGATGGAGAGATAAATGTGCCAAAGGAAAAATATATCGTGCGCCGAGTCTGTCCGCCGCGAACATTTTTTCACTACTGTGTTGCGGATTTTTGGCCAGCTAGAGTATATCTCTTTTTCATCGTGCGTTTTGAAGAAAGTAAGATAAAGTTTAGTATTGAAGTAGAGATTTTAATTTATAAAAAGAAATGATCCAACGATATTGCAAAGAGAATAAATGTTATGAGCAGAAGTTTTTATCATTTTGCAATAGTACTCGTAATTATACAACTATATACGAGCGTATAAAAGTTATATTTACGAGGTGTTGGCGGTTGTTTCGACAATTTCGATGGCGTAAAATCAATAGCGCTCGCATGATTGGACAAAAGTTACAAGCCATTCCCAAAGATGAAACATATATAAATTTTATAGCGATTTACTTTGTAGCTCTGTGCATTATTCATGTGCAAAATTGATACATAAAATTTATATGATTTTCAACGCACTTTTACTTCGCGCGTAAAAATGACGATAGGACGTTGGTTAAAGTATCTTCAAATATATATATATAGCACAGTGAAGCTTTGCATTTAATATTTTAATAACTGCAGCTTCGGCATCATTATCTTGTTTTTTAAATGAGTTTTTTAAGTGCTTTCTACATTTATTTGCTTTGACCTTCATTATAGTTTTATTTATTTAGAAGATGCTCGCTCTTTAACAAATCATAACGAATTATTCTTTACAGATTGATAAAGCTATCCAATACTTATATATTTACGAGCAAAGGAACGACAACAGTAATATTGTTACACTCATCGCCGTAAATCTGCAGCGCACCATAACCGACTATCTAATTAACAAATTAATCCTTGCAAGCAGCTTTTTTAATCTGCACGTAAATACCGCGGTTGAAGCAAAAAAAGGGCTAAAGCACCGAAAAACTCCAGACGGAAAATTTAAAAACGATTTAGCCTTCAAATAACTCTGTAATTATCTCGTTCCTCCTTACCTTCCGCTGTCTACCCCCTCCGAAAAAAAGGAAATGCAATTAAGTCGACTCCGCGAGATAGAGAGAGAGAGAGAGAGAGAGAGAGAGAGAGAGAGAGAGAGAGAGAGAGAGAGAGAGAGAGAGAGTAAGTGAGAGTGAGAGAGAGAGAGAGATTTCCGCGGCTCCATACTTGACTGAAACGAGTATTAATTCATAATAGTAAGTCGAGCAGCATCCGACGAAGAAATAAGCTGACCTTGCAAGTGGGGACTGCAAGAGCTTCTCTTTCTCTCTCTTTCTATCTATCTCTCTCTATCTCTCTCGTCAGATTACCCATCTTTATTTCTCTCTTTGTCTTTTCCACTTTGTCGTCTCAGTTCGACAGCGAGAACATGCTCATCTTCGCATCGAACGAAAGCTTCCTTCGAATTATCCGTCACCCTACCTGCTTTTTTTCGGCACAGGGGTCGATTTTCGTAAGATTGAGAGCGAGCGACTCGGCCCTTTTCCACTTCGTACCTACTGTCGCTATTCTCTTTCCTTTCTGCGGATTTCGATGAAGCGAAGCTTTCTTCTTCGGGTCTCTCTCTCTTTCTCTCTCTCTCTCCCTCTGCAGTACATGCAGTTTTATTCGATCTGTCGAGATTGGCGGATTTTCTTAATGGCTGCACCCACCGACCGACCTATATTGGTTTTCTCTACTTAGCGCTGCACTGGACGTTTACCCTTTTTTCTTTTTTTATCGAGCTATAGGTTTTTGCGATGCCGTAAAGAATTTTTTAAGTCTTTATTTTATGCCGTAAGAATCGTACTGGATCTTTATGCGAATTGTGGATTAATTGTTAGCGAATTTTACAGTAAAAACAATTAAAATAAGTTAAATTAGAGAAAGAAAATAGTATAATTTTTTTTCTTGGTAAAGATCATAAATCTTTGCGGTTTATATAATTCAGAACATTGGGGATCGTATAATTAGATAAAATAAGCATAAACGCGCGAATATTCAACTTTTATGAATATCTTGCTAAATATTAAGCAAAGAATAAAACTTTAGAGCTGAAATTTAAATAAGACATTTTTCAACATTATGCTTATATAATCTGCAATAACCAAAAGTGAACAATTTCGATCCATAAGCATCCTAATGTTATATAAAACTAATATCATTTCCACATTATAATCTCCAATTCTTAAATATATTTGAATTCAATAAAAAATTTTGTAGGTATAGTGCAAAGTAGAATATCAGAAAAATGTATTTACGGAATGTTCGCGCGGCTTTTTAGCCGCAATATCCCGACTCGCGGATGGTTAGCGCTCTTTTGACGCGCGTTCATATTACAAAACATATCGCGAATGCCCAATTTAAATACAGCATTTCTATTCAGAGCGATAATACAACCGACGGCTCGGCTGAATTTAAATGTACGAGCTCCGCGCTCAATTTACATAAAGATGATTTTAAACAAATCCAATTCCGGTGAAGCCATCGCAACAACTCGGCCTTTCCGCGAACTCCGCTCTGTCGGCCAGCAAAGAACTAAAGCGCTAAATATGCTGCAGGGAATAAAAAATTCAATTACTCTGAAAACGCATAAAAAACGTGAAGCTCTTCTTCTCGAAGGCGAAGGCAGAGCCCCAATAAATCGCTGATAGAAATTCATAGAAATGCCCATATAGCCGTATAAAATGTTCCTATTGAATTGGATGGATTTGAATTTGTTCTCTCATCCCGGCATAGAGCTGAAATCTTTCCAAATTGAAATGAATTCCAATCGCTTCGCATTACACCGTAAACACTCTTCGTCTGTCGATAAAAAAAACGAGTAAGCTTATTTTCTCGTTATATAACCCTTTCATCGTAATAAAAGTAAGGGAAACTCACTCGAGTACAAGAGAGAATGAGCCAACGGATCCCCACCTCCTTATATAGCTCGAGAAATATCATCCCGCACTCGCGGAGTACACACAAAAGCGACTCCTTTAAAAAAAAAACCAGCGTGCTTGGCCGTTTTCACTTCGTTCTCCCTCTCCTCTCTTTTTCTCTCTTCCTGCCACAGCGTCTTCCCCTCGAAAAACAATATTCATCCCTCTTTGGCCCTTGTGTGCCTCGTTTTCCTCGGGTCCTTACTTGCAAAACTCACTCTCTCTCTCTCCTTGAATGAGAGAGAGAGAGAGAGAGAGATAAAGAAATAAAACTAAACGCTTATAGTCAATTAAGAAGCTCAAAGCTCGAGAAAGAGAGAGGAGAGAAGGTAATGCGCTCCTTTGCCCGGAAGTCCCGAGGATCGTCAAGGAGGAATTAACGAAAAAGAGGGAGAGGGTACAAGGAGCGCAGGAAGAAGAAAACTCGCGTCTTCCTTCCGCTAAGGTTCTCTCTCTCTCTCTCTCTCGTTCTCTCCTGTTTGATTCCTTCGATGCTGGAGCACAAGCGAATGTACATTCGCGAGGCACCTCCTTATCCTTTCCTCTTTCTCTCCTCTCTACTGCGAAGATGTAATTACGCGAATTGAAAAGGAAGCGTTATGATGTTTCAATTATTCAAATGAATACAGGGGATGAAGATGAAGATCTTTACCTTTTCTTTTTTTCCCTCTCCACCCGTCGCGAAATGTCTCCGCTTTCCACGTGCATTTGTGTAACTGTGCGCGCGGGGGAGGAGTTTTTTTAAGGTCGACTCGAGGGAGGTTTTAGTGCTCCTTCCAAGTCGCTCCCAGCCATGGGGATTAGCAAGTTTAAAGCTCGGATTCGTCGGCACTTTTTTTTTTCGTCATCGGCGAGTGTAGTGCGCGCGCTCGCATTAATTGCACGCGCCGCGATTAAGTCGGCGTGGGTTAATTAAGCTTCATTTTCTCTCCCTCCCGCCCGCTGAGTTATCTGCACGTTTAGACGTGCCATGATAATAAAAAGTAGAGGGGAGAGGAAGAGAGAGAGAGAGAGAGAGAGGCAGAGAGACTTGTTAGATACAAGCCCAGAACCAAGTCCGAAATATCGGTTTTCGATCGTAATTCAGTAGTTACAGACGAGTTTGAAACTCCTACCGCGCCGAACGCAATTTGACATGAAACTTGGTTAGTGGCGGAATCGCGTTAATTCTTTTCCTTTTGAAAAGCGCCCGATTTTGTATAGCAGTCTCCTATGCGCGATTATGACTTTATGGAGTTTTCGAAATGCTTACTTTTTTATTCGAATCTGATTTATTTATACTTTGATATAACCTTTTGCGGTATCGTATTTTGCGATTTTCTGTCATATTTCTATATTAAAATGCAGTGACTATTTTAAAAAAGATTGATAGGAGGACAATTTGTATAACGTTTTCATAATAACGACTATTTTTCCGTCCATATCAAATGCAAGCGTAGCTATTAGGTTTCGTCATTGCGATTTCATCGCACAATAGTGAGGAAACTTAATAACTATATTTAGGCACGAAAAAGATGTCAAAGTGGTTGTCAAAACATGCTCACGTGAAATTGACATAAAATTGACGCATTTTACCATTCTCTCTATATATTTAACAACTAACGAATCAACACATCAATTCATTCACTTTTTAGACATTTTTCAGAGAGAACACATAGTAAAATTTGTTTAACGTGGAAAAACACTCTCGGAATACAGTTTTAATGGAAAGTAATGACAAAGTGTAGCGGTGCTGCAAGAGAGAATTATACGCGGACTTTGAAATTCTCTCAGGCATCGGGGCTCTAACAATCTAATATATCAGCTGCCGCGTTGTGCGCAGGTGACGTCGCGTAGCAAGAGGAAGGATATAGGAATAGCTCACCCGGTACAAAGCAAAGTGGCAATAATGCTTCGCAGACTGAAAGCCAGAGAGAGAGAGAGAAGGAGAGAGAGAGAGAGAGAGAGAGAGAGAGAGAGAGAGAGAGAGACGCGGAAAGAAGAGCCCTGCAGGTGCCCTATTCAACTGTGGCTCCAGCGCCATTTAGAATCGATACGGTATTGTTATTTAGTAGTAATAACATTTATATTGGTGCCCGGAGGGGGGGGGGTCCCTTTGGGAGAAAGTAAACCTAAAAGTACTTCTTATTGGAATTGCATTTGTATTTTTAAAATGGATATTGTTATTATTATCAAGAAAAATTCCATGTTTCGTTGAAAATACCAAAAGGTTTACCTTTTGCACAAAAAAATTTTGAAGTTCGAATCTTTGTCATAATATTATATTATAATAATCTATTGAGTATTATCACATATTATTTATGAATTATTAAATTATAATTTAGATTTTCAAATTATAACCTTCAACTTTAAAGTCCTTGTCCTACTTTGAATAGACATGTAATTCATCCAACAGTAAATATTTAAAATCCTTGCAGATGACAACGCATTATACAGACACCGTAATTTCGTCACAATGTAACCCGAAAACCGCAGCACAGTCTACTTACTTTAAAAAAAAGCGGGAATCTCGAAAACGACATGACAAAAATCAACAGTTACACTCTAAAATCACAAAAAATCTATTATACAATTATTAAAAAAAAACTCAACTACCTCATTAGCTCAGTGTCCAAAAATCGTAACTCCCAAAATTGCGTTTATCAAAGTCAACAATTACACCGAAAAACAGGCGACAGAGTTCACGATATCCTCGCTGTTGCTGCTGCTCCACCAGGGCAAATCCAGCGCAAGACAAAGTGCGCGTCGCGGGCGTGCAGTAGTACAAGTCGAGAAGTAGCTGCCCCACCTACTCCTCCCCACCCCCTGTCTTATTTACAAGCTTGCCACTTGTGGCGAAACGCGATGGTTCCATTTTCGTTTTCGTCTCGCGCACACCTCGACCAGCGAACAGCATTTCTCTCTCTCTCTCTCTCTTCCTCTCTCTCTCTTGGCTCTTGTTTGCGCGCCGATCGAAATTGTGTACGATTGCGGATTTACCTTTGCGAATTTTGTACTCTTTGCTGGTTTTGATTTTGTGGGAGTTTGCGTTGCTGGAAGAACTCTTTTATAGACTGATCATTTAAATTTGTGTGGTTTTAAGGCATCATTTAAGGTCAGTAGACGTATTGTCTGTCTTCATAAAGTAATTATTATTTTAATCTACATTTTCAATCATCATTTTATTTGTCAATTTCTCGTGTATCCAAAAAAATCACTGGCATAATTAAATTTCCTTTCAAATCACTCAGTCAATATTTACGACACTTTTCAGTTTTTCCAAAACTCCCGAATATAATGCCATCAAAATTCCATCGGACATTTTCAATTAACCAAACATTTGCGCAAAATAAAAAAAGCAGTAAAGGTAAAAAGAAGGAAAAAAATCGTCGGCCGTCCGTTTCGCATCAATGACAAGCGCACGAGCCAAAAAAACAGAGATAGAGAGATAGAGAGAGAGAGAGAGAGAGAGAGTCGCAGGGCAGAGGCGTCGAAGCGCGCGTTTTTTATGTGCCGCGCGGCGGTGGACAAAAATGACCGATCGCTGCGGATGTGCGGTTTCGAGGCTTTCGGAGCAGAACGAAAGGCAAAGAGAGACAGACAGACGCTGCCAGGCATCCAGCATTCAAGAGCCATTATTATATTGTATCTCGCCTCCCTGCAATGTTATTACGCGCCACGCGTTCGTTTATATATAGCCTGCGCGACGCTCGTAAAAAAAGCGGACTCTCGCGGTGGCTTTCTCCATTTCTCTCTCTTCTCGCTGCTTTTTATGTACGCGCGCGCGAACCAGCCAAACTTTGGGAACTGTAAAAATCTTTTAAGTTTCGACACTTCGATACATCCTGAATATACGAGCGAGCCGAACGTCACTCTCCCCTATTGCTCTCTCTCTCTCTCTCTCTCTCTCTCTCTCTCTCCTTTTTTATGATTTTAAGGAATTTTGTTGTGCTCTTTTTTTCGTTCGCTGGTTCTTTGTGGGGTAGTTTGTCGCGAGAGGTGCGGCAGCCTTTTTTTATGCCCTCTCTCACGCCTTTTCTGCAGTTTAGGGATTTCGCGCGTTTTATGGGAATTTATTCTTTTTTTTTACAGGGGTGGGAGATGGATTCTGGATCTGAATCATGCGTTTCGTAGGTATTTTATATTTTGGATTGTGGAGGTGATAATTTCATGATATGTTTATAGTGAGAATGATTTGATAAATTATATATTTGAATTAGTCATTTTATGAATTAAGAATCGTATTACAAAACCGTTAACAATAGATGGGCGCTTTCTCAAATGTTTTTAATGAAATCAAAATATTTATTAAAAAATTAATTTTTTAATTTTTTTTCTCTGAAATTTGTCCTGAATGATTTTGAGGAAGTTTATAATTTTGAGTCTTTTTATCGGTTAAATATAGTTTATCCTCGTTCTCGACCATTACTTACAAAATGTTGAATGTTAATTTTTTATTATCATTCATTTATAATTTATACAATTTATTTGTGAGTCGTATTAGAAAAAAAGGAAATATTAATTAGCAATAGCTGTACAAAAAATTTAGTACATAAGTATTGTTTATTTTAATACTTTAAAATTTGAATTCAACTCGTCCAATAGATAACAAAGATGAAGTTCTATAACAAATTTTAGAATGCTACAATGATTTTTTATTCCATTCATCAAGACTGAAATCAATAGCAGTATAAATAGTAAAAATATTTTTCTTCAAAATATTGTTAATAAATATTACTGAAAATTCACAGTAATACTAGCTTGGAGATTAATTTTTAGTACCATACGTTTTTTTAAATAAAATACGTATTTCAAAAGCACTATAATTTTTCGAAACAATAGAAATCGTATTTAATAATAATATAACACTAATGACATCCTAATTTATACATCTGGACAATTTATTTATGCTCGCACTAATACCTTTACTTACACTATTTTCATAATGAAACGAAAGACTGTAAAGCTTGAACCAATATTCAAAGATAAAACCAACTTGATTAAAAAAAATTTAAGATTTAAACTCAAGTCTTAAAATACTCTGGAAGACTTGACACAATTTTCCGATAAAAATAAATTCTCATTTCAAAATAGCATCTAATAACTTCAATAAAAATTGAGCATTATCAAAGCTTTCAGCATCAAAGCATCGGAAACCGCTGCTATTGCTTCATGAAAAATAACAGTCGCCATTTTTCCGTTGCATCGTATACCCACGACCGATTATCCGTAAAGTCGCAAAATATCAGTGCCGCATTATTAATTCAACGCTCGAGACAATTATCAAGCCGGACAGATACTTCAGAAGCTGTGCAGAGGAGAGAACAAAGGGGAGGAGGTAGGGAAAAGTGATCCGGCTGAAAGGTAGAAAATCTCGTTTACAGCCTCGTGATGCGATTACGCCACTTTCCTCGGAGATTCTCTCTCTTTCTCTCACCCCTTGCCCCTCTTCGCTCCCCCCTCCCCCTTCACCGCCCTCCCACTCTTTTTCTCGTAGCACCCCCGAACTGGGGCGTTTAGATTTATGATCTCTGACGGAAACACAACGACAAGAGAATTGCGCTCACTTGGCTCCTTCCTTTCATTCCTCTTCTTTTTATTTTTTCGTCTCTTTCTCTCTCTCTCTCTCTCTCTCTGACGAGGCAGCCCCGACGACAATCCGCGAAATGAGCGAAGAACATCTGTCAGCTCGGCGTGTAGAGAGTCGAGAGAGAAAGAGAGGCAGAGAGAGAAAGGAAAAAATTTAGGAGGTTCGCCCGTGTACGCGGCGGAAGAAAAATGAAAGTCGAAGAAAGAAGCGAAACTCTTCACGACGGATTTTTCTTTTGCGGTGTACAATATAATATATATATATGCGTGTGTATGTGTGCGCGCGTGCAGGAGAGAAATACGAGAATAAACGAAATCTAGCCGGGGCAAATAAAGAGCGTAAATATGAAAAAGGAGGGAAAGGAAAAAAACAAGCGAGGTACCGTCTACTCGAGAGCTTGTAGCGATTGTCAGAGACGAGGACGACGAGGACGACGAGTTTGAGGGATTTAAAATAATGGACGCTTAAGCTCAGCGGATTCGTGGCAAATATTTGAATTTAAGGAAGCCGAGGGAGTGCCAGAGCCACCCCCGCGCTCTTTTTCGTGTATATAAGCATCTAATTTTATGCGCGGGACGCTCTTCGCCTCCGCCTGAATCTGTTATGAGAGACGTTTTAAAGTTGGAAATATGATTATATGCATATTTTAAAAGCGTTCGCTGGGAAAAATTCTCTTAAGCTCTGGCAGGAGCTGATTTTCAAGTATAGTGTATTCTGTTTAAGTTAGTCTTTTAACGGAATTTCTTATTTTGCAAACAATAAAAATTTATTTTGCAAGTGATAACAATTCTAAATTTCTTGCTCTATCCATACAGTAAGTTTTTTGACTATTATAATAGCGCATCAAAAACTGTCCAACAAATATTCATCAGTCCCGAAACACCGAAACGCAATTTCGCAGCAGGCGACTGACAGGAAAAATAGCTCAGCACTTTTCGCGCCACCTAAAAGACCACTCGAAACTCTCAACCTCGCGCGTTCGCCCCGACAGAATATCCAACTTTCTCATTCGGTTGCCGAGCCTACAGCCTTACCTCCGCTTTTAAAGACTCTCGCGAGTGCGAATAATAACTGTCTCATCGATTGCTCATAAAATCGGGCGCGTGGAAAACTAATTAAACCCGAGGAAGAAGAAGAAGAAGAGGAGGAGGTGGAAGAGGAGGAGATGCTCGGCGATAGAAGAAAGTAAGCTGCAGCCGAGTGTGAGTCTTTGTCGCGAGCGGCTGGCTGCGCGTGACGCGATAACTCAGCGATTTTAATTTCGTCCATGCGCCCGCTATCTCCGGTCTCACGACCATTAATACAGCTATAAATTGTTAGGGGGGTCCGTGGAAGTCTGCCCCCTCCCCTCCCACCCGAATCGGGATTCGCACTTGATTACTCCCAAGTCGGTATAAGCGCTATTCCGTGTTTCGAGTGCCTTGAGTATAGTAGGACGAGTCTTACGAGTCGATGATGATTTCTGTGTGTCTTTATTAAAAAAGTTATATGGTGTACATGAGATCAACTGATTTAATACGTATTTTTATAGGGGACCACATTCAGGGCTTTCCTCATTCAAAAGAGCCCCTCCGTAAGAAGACTTGTTCTCTTAAAATGTAGCTAAAATTGAAAAAAATATATATATACATCACCATTTTTTTGAAAATTCCTTTTACACTCTTTTAATCTTATTTCGGGCAATTTCACGCTTCAAGAATTAAACATTTTTTCGTATAGAAAAGAGATATCTCACGTTTCTGCCCTATTTTGAAAAATGCAAAGTCACATACAGCCAAATTTTCCCGATACTTTTTCCAATACTTGGGAATCTGGTGAATCGCGTTCAACCCACTGACTCGAGAGAAGTTTCTCTCTCTCTCTCTCTCTTCCTCTCTCTCCCTCTTTGAAACTTTGCAAAACATTTCGGTGCGCTATTGTATCGACACAATTTTTCAGGTCTCAATTATAAAACTAATCGAAATCAGCAAACAGCAGCTCCACTGGAACATAAGACAAAACCAGGCGAGCAACAAAAAAAGATTGAAAAATATTCGCACATACTGAGCGGCTCGACGTGGAATCGTCCATAGGCTGCTGGTCTCGCGCGTGTTCGGGGGTTGGGAGAGCGGATAATCTCGCGAGCTGCTCCCAATAATTTCGCGAAACCCTCCGCGGGGGATGTCGTTCCAATTTCCTCTCTGACACTCTCTCAGCTCCACACACACACACACACACACACACA
>UELV01023860.1:3815-20727 GCA_900490015.1 Megastigmus stigmatizans | reverse complement strand
TATATATATATATATATATATATATAGATTCTTTTCCATTCGGTCAAAATGCATGTTTCGTGACTTTTCGAAATTCGCCAGCTCAAAATGCAGCTTTGTTTGATGTGTTGGAAAGGTCCGAGCAGTCTTTACTGCTCGGTAGCGTTATCCTTAACTATATTGCTATCTGGCTTACGTTTTTTCCTCTTCTGAAATATCATCTATTCAGTGCAGAATTTATTTTTTTTTTTATTGTGTAAAGAAAAATTTAGAAAAACATGGTTGAACCAATCAGACTTTTTTTTAAACAGATCAAAAAAGTAAGCTTTTTTCCCCAGGCGAAGTTTGAAAGTCATTTATTACGTTTTCATTCTGAAAATTAACTGCCTGTGCATATATAATTGAAATATTATTAAAACAGAAAGGTTGAAATTAAATACTTAATTAGCATGTCGCCAGCTCGTTCCACAGTCTCCTTACTGTCACTTATACACAAACCAGTCATATTCTTTATTACAATTTAACTTTCATTTAAAAATGTACATGTTGCAACATTCCAAATGTATGCTCAAAGAAAAATTACGATATAAATGATTCTGATCAACGTATTCATCATAATTATTGCTCAAAGAAATATATGAATGATGAATTTTAAGTATGAAGCACTAAATTTTACATCGCTATTTAAAATCATGAAAGCAATGAAAACGGCCTGTGCTTGTATTCCTCGCAAAATAAAAGTTAAATAATCGTTTTATTAATTATAACTCTGCAGGTATAAAACTTAAATCTTATTACTGTATCCGGGTAGAAAATTACTTTTGTAAACACTTTTACAACTTTTGCATTATTTATAAAAAAAGTACATTATTATATTGTACATCTATTTAGAATTCATATCCCAACTTATCAGTTTAAACAGTTTTTATAAAGTTACGTAAAAGTTAAAAAATTCTATAACATAATTAGTATGAAGTTATACTTCGTAGAAATTGTTGAGAGTAATGAGTCTAGCATCCTCAATTAGATATTAAGTATTTTTCACCCGGGTTGTGAAAAATGTTATTTGTGCTCATTATTAGTTCATTCTTTTGAAATTCTTCAACTTTCAGAAAAGTACTATATTGCCGGTATTTATTTGCCTCACCGCGGCTTTGAAATTACGCTTAGCTAGATTTAAAACACATTTGAAGCGACAGTTAGGTACTCTGTACAAGTTTCTGAAATACAACCAAGTTCATTCTTCGTACACAGCACAGCTATTTTATACGGAAAGTATATATATGATACAAAGTTCGATGGTAGCATCGAGGTTGAGGAGCGAGCGAAGTTGGGGAAAACAATTTACGTCGAATTGTTTTTGAGAACTCACTTCGATTCATCTTGGTCTTCATCGTCGTCCTCGGAGTCGAAGAATGCGTCGTCGTCTTCGGCATCGACCGAAGCATCCGTTCGTATTTTGTGATGCTGCGCAGCCCTCGACTTCGAAATCACGGTCCTGCAATCGAAATTCGGAGGAAATTGAAATTCCGGTTGACAGTTGCTTCTGAATGCCGTACGTATATATATATAACGGGAAAATATTACTATCCTGATAGAATAATTACAATGAACCATTGCTTGGGGCGATGGAGAGGAGGAGAAGGGGAGGGCACAATTGTGAACCAAGATCGTATTGATTATTAATTCCGATGCTTTTGACAGCGCTGGCAATGGAAACGAAAATACAATAAACTACTCCGAGAATAACGCTTTAGTTATTAAACATTAGAATTTGTTGTGAAAAACTGACAAATTTATGTATTTATGTAACAAACAATCTGCGTTTATAATGCTTGTAATATTAAAAAAAAAGTATTTCGTGAAAAACTTATATTTACCTCGACTTATGCAATTCTTTCTTAGAAACGCAAACTGCTGTAAACGCATCTTCAAGAAGACAGATTTCTGATTTCTTACAGTTTAGTGGACGACAAAGTTCATCTGAAACAATCAAAAGGGATTATTATTAATAACGTAATTTAAAAGTTGTATATATGTAAAATTATTGATTATAGTAATTAAAAACGATATTATGAGTGACATTAACAAAGATAATCAGTTAGATGGAATAATAATATTAAACCATAATTTTATACAAGTTATACACCGTTTTTCTATATTTTGACTTTGGAATCAGAATTATCATTTCAAAATAACAACTTTATAACCGCATATTTTTTACATATTTTTTTTACAAAAATAAGTTTAAATCCAAAATTTATACAAATATTCGTATCTACAAGCGAAATGTTAAAGAAACTATAGAATGAAATTTATAACTATGACAAAAATTAATGGCCCACTTGTGTACGCGGCAGCAAGTTTTTAAAGTATAGTAGAAAGAATTAGTAATGCATCGCCATACGTATGCGCACTTCTATATATATAAATTTTTAGTTCCTGAAAATTTATTCCGCATGAAATTCAAAGTTTCGTTTCTTCCATAAAAACGGCTTTTCATCATCTTGCGCGTTTTTTCTTGGAAAACGAAATGTGAAGTATAAGACGCAAGATGTAAAGCTGCTTTTATTTTCTAAATAAATATGGATATAAAATGGAATGTATAATATCTTTTATCGTCTAACTAAAAATGATTAATATTTTATTCGGAATAATAAATCATAACGAGTTATGCACAAGTTTATAGCTTACATGGTAGGTATATGTAATTTATGAAACTATAAAGTTGTAAGGTTCGTACAGTAACAAGACTCTATTTTTATTGTCAATTCCGAATAAATAAAAAAATCATAATCTCTCATAAAGCTATGTGCATATTATATAATTATGAGAATTATTGATTTCCTTACAAGTTACAAATATTCATATTTGTTTGACATCCAGAATTATATGCCAACGAAATTTCAGTTTTTCGAGACATCAATCAACGTATTCATCGTTTTGAATTTTCAATCTCCGGCCCGCCGATTCGAAATCAGCAATTAATCCATACAAATCATGTAATACAGTATCTGTCAGTCAATCAAATGATAAATACATATTATTTATCATATTTTAATTAATTTATTCTTAATCACAGTGGATGCATTGCAACTTTTCAAATTGCAATTTACGTGCAATATATAATTAAACGCTAAATTGATGTTCAAGCAAACAGAGCCTATTGCGTTCCATACATAAATCTTTTGACATTTAGCGCATAAGGCAGGAAAGCTCTTTTGACTGTGTGCACAAAGTAATTTCGGGAAATCGGACTCGGTCCCGCGGTTTTTTTGCTCGAGCTGCACCGTTGTCGAAAAAAAAAACAAAAAAAAAAAATTGCTCGGTCAGTAATACACGAGCCGAAAGCGCGGATGCATATTTTTCTCCGGCCACATGCACGGCTTTCACTATAGAAATGAAGCAGCCTAGCAGAATTTCACATCCGGATCTATATAACATACGAAATTATACGAGCTCCAATATGCGAGCTAAAGGGTCAGCACCGCACGGGCCATAATCTATAGGAGCTAATCGCGATCCCGGTTTTTCTCATCGGTACGCAAGGTGAATGGGGTTTCACCTCGTTCAAAGTTCGCCCACTATTTACGAGAGAGCTTTCCGAAAGAGTTTTCGTTACGCCTGATTTACTAATTATCGATCATAGTAAGCGAGACTTGTATAGGTAGTTTAATGCGTATAATGCCAATCGAGTGGCATTATATAAGTCAGCTCGCGTGACGGCGCGGTTCGGACGAGTTTCCGAGATATCCCACGAGAGCTTCGCCAGGTGAGAGCTTGCACTCGAGAAGGAGTATAGACGCTGCAAAGTTTGCGGCCGCTCGACCGACTGGACATGCGCTCGTGGCCGCGCGTTCGGACTTTGTTGTGGCTAATCCAACTGTGTACATACATTGGTATTCGGCTTCCGGTCGGTATAAATTATTCTTTCTATCGCGAACTTTGGCGTGACTGTTTGGCGTTTCACCACTGATCTATTATGGGAAAGATTATTTAGGAATCTTTCTTTTCATAGAATTTTTTATTCATATAAATAATTACTCGACTGGTCAAGTTAAAAAATCAAATTTTCCAATTACGTTTTACTATTTTAATTAACTTATATTGATTATATCTTTAGGTTTGAAGTTTGCATTGGTCGAATGCAACGAAAATATTTTTTCTTTCGTTCATTGATTGTTACGCTTGATTAACAATTAGGTAAATGATTGCTGGTAGAGAAAACGATTCTTTCGAACCAATAAAGCACACTGTTCATTAAAGGGCCAATCTATAATAAGCCCTTTAATAAAAAGTGGGCTTTATTGATTCGAAAGGATCGTTTTCTCTACCTGTAACTTCATTTGCACCCATAAACGAATTTACTCATTATGAAATTATTGCTATTAAATTATAGACAAACATTAAATTAAAATTCTTTCATTACACTCCAAAGATGCAAACTTTAATGCCACAAATATCTTCAAAAAGATAAGTTTTTCCTCACCAAAATCACATTAAATTTAATAAATTATTATGTTCGCTATTAAAACATTTCCATAGAAGCTTTCAATATTTATATTCATTAATAGTTTTTCCTAAATCATAGAACTAAAAAAAAATTTTTAGCTAAGGATATATATAAATTTAATTTACGAGATTGATTTATTCTCATCGTGAAGTTTAATATATAAATATTATTCAGTAAACAGTACGACAATGTTTACGTTTATTCAATAATATGTTATAGATATATATTAAGCTTAACTTTTATAAGTAATTTAATAAGAAATAGTACAAAAAGTCGAACTAAACGGGTAAGAAATCTCGGCGATGAAGAAAACGTGACAAGAATCCCGACAACGTTTGTCAAGAGCCAAGATTTATAGAGGGGCAAAGTAAGCTGGGAAATTTAGAAATAAAATATCCAATTAAGGTTAGCGTCAATAGAACGATTAAGTTTCCGAATTGATTAATAATAACGTAATCGATTACCTACACCAATAGGGCCAATTAGATGATTTATTAAAAAGTATTTTATTTTATAATATTTGATTTAACTTGAGTTTATTTTTTAGCTTATTTATTTATTATTTTTTAACGTTGACCTGCGTGGCTTTGAATGTTAAAATTTATAAATTGTAACTCATATAGTATATTTTAAAAGACAATTTTTAGATAATCTATTCCATGTTTAAGTCTCTGCAAATGGAATTCTCATTATTTTTTACCATCAAGAATGCCTATTTAATCAAATTCATGATCTGTAGAGATGTGAAACGTTATACTAATTACAGATTGTAAACTCTTACAAGCTATCGATATAATAAGATCGTATCGTCTTTCTGTAATGTAATACAGTTCGTGAAAGCAGTAATTGCTTTAAAATATATGCACATATATTTCCGGTGTTTTTGGACTCAATTAATTAAGCGTGTCTCATTACAAGAATTATGCATAAAGAAAGAAATGGATGTTACAAATCACATTATTATACTTGTTACAACTAACTGACATTGTATGCATGAAATTTTAAAACACTAACTTTCATACTTTGAAACTTTAAGCTTAGAATCAATAAAAGAATATCTTCTTCCGTATAGTAATGAAGCGTATAACTTAATATTTCAAAATTAGAATCTGCAAAATAGAGTATCTGATTTTACATAGATATACCTACATGACAATCTGAAGCTAAATTTTTCATACTTAAGCAGTATATGTATATTTAGAAATCAAATTCCTAGTGTGCAGCGTGAGATCGGTATGTAATCATAATAAACAAAAGGAAAAATGCAAGTTAGTGCTAGTGCCATTTCCAAACTTAGACTTATTTTACCTATCACTATAGAGTAGACCTATATTGTATCAAATACGTATCTATAAGAATTGGAAATCAAATAGAAAAGTTATCAATTTAAATTTTTTATCTATATTACTATACTCTTATAACATTGTGAAAAATATAAGCTATTTGTAAGAGTTTTCAGCAGTAAAGCTTAAATTAAGAATTATCCATTTTACTTTCATTTTCTTCTTTGAAATTTTGTCCTGTCACATTTCAAAGGCGATTTTATTCATATTTTTCAATATAAAACTAGAATGTGACCCATATATTATAACTTTCGGACGTTTCGATTGTTATGCCGAGTAAGTTCGACCTTTTTTATGATTTACAACTAGTAGAAAACATTTAGCCAATCCGGAGATCTGATACTCTCGTACAGTAACTCGATCATGTAGTTCCCGAACTCAAGAAAGTCATGTCAGTTGAAAGGTTTCCTAAGAGCACGATTTTTAACAACTTGATGGATCGGAATACTTGAAAGTGCATTAACGCAAAAAAATGTAGAACTCAAAATTGTGTAGTTTAAAATAAATTTGGATATAATAATCTGAATCTTGATTGAATACAAGGTCAATCTTTGTGCACAGATATTTTATTTTTAGTGTTTTATAAAGCTGTGTAGGTATAAATTTTGTTTCTTTTTCAATATCAACTATTAGAGAACAAATCACCTAGAGAACAAATATATATAATAACAGTTCCTCACAACGGATTATAAGGTTAACACGTGTCGACAGAAAAATTATTCAAGTGTTAACTTTGTGAGGGTAATTGCACTTAAAATATTTAGTAAATTAAAATTTGTTGTAATTAAAAAGCTCTTTTACACGCAAAATTTCGTTACAGCTCTTATACGCGTCGGCGGAGGAATCCAGGAAAAGCAAAAAAAAAAAAAAAATAGAATTCACGGAATTACAGGAGAGCTTACACGCATGCTAAAGCAGTAGAATTTATTTTTTAAGCCGTCGCGCGATAGTCTCCCGTAGGGAGTAATTAAAATGTGCGTGGTAGACCAGGCCTGCGGTCGAAGTGCTTACAAAAAACTAGCTAAGGATTACCCGCCAGCCCTTTTACCCGGGGACTGAAAAGAGAAGAGAAAGTTTAATGTGCATCCTGGGCTGCGCAAAAAAATTCAAAGCTTTTTACTCTCCCACTCTAATTTGTTTTCTCGTTATTACGTTTATTTCGCTCGTTTCATATCTGTTACCGGGCGCTGCACACGTTGACCATTATTATTCAATTTTCGCCAACGAAAGCTCGTAACTTGTATCCGGTTTAGAAGTTCCGCGCTGCTATTGATATATTTGCTTATTGCATGCGATGCACTTTGGTCGGGTCCAAGTGTAGGAAATACGTCGCTGAGTCGAAGAAGAGAATGATAAATGAGCGTGAAATGAAACTGAAAAAAAATGTCATTCGCCGAGTTCCGAAATTTTGGTATACATTATCGTATCTCAAATCTTAGAATCGCGTAGGATTTAGAAGCTGCTATTGGACAGAATATTTAATAATCTATTTTACTGCTGTATCTGATAATGTTCAATATAATCGGCGCTTAAAAGTTTTAAATTATAATAAGATACATTGACTACAAATATTCCAATTTACAATTCATACTCCCATAAAGTGCGAAGAACAAGTATACAGTAGTAAGGACTATCATTTTTAAACTTTATTATACCTATATTTTCCGAATCTAATTTCATCTGCAGATAAAAGAAAATCGAATACATGTCTGGACTTTGCGGCGCGCTATTCATTATTACATAAACCGACAGTAAACAAAAAAATCGATATGCGCTAAAGCGAATACTGTATTTTCGCCATTGACTTTATCATTACTTCTGTTTTATTTTTATAGGCCACGGAAGATCGCTCCGATACAACTGAACAACTTCTCATCGACTGCACATATTAAATTGTATATAGCAAAGAACAAAAGGAGCGGGCGTAACTTACTATTTGGATCGTGTATCCACCTCTTCTTATCGCCGACCTTCGCGATTCTCGAATCATCCTGTAAGCAGAGAAAAATAAGAAAATTGAATTAATAAAGCGGACCAGACTCGTGCCAAGCCTCCTTTCCTCACACACACACACACATACACAAAAAAAATAAGTCCACGATGCTCTTCGCAAAGAGATAAACATATATGCATGTACAAACATGTACACGTACAAAGTTTACTTTGTAGAAAAATTCAATCCTGACTGTCAATAACAGATTCTTGTTTTATATCTCAGCATATTACATTTTGTAGTTCGCGAATGGTTGTATCGAGCTTACAATTTTTCGCAAACGCGCAGATCAAAAGGAAATAATTATGTTCAATTTGCGAGCATCTCAGTGGAATCGAGGTTTCTCGGTCAAATCAAGATCTTGGCCTCTTCAGAAATAATTCAGAATGGGCGAGTAGCCTCAAGATCACAGAATTATTGTGCCTATTATTTATTCTGGGATTTCCATGTGCTACTAGGGAATCATTTAGATCCGACGCTGACTAATTCTCATTTTTTGTTTATCCGCATTGAGAAAAAGAGGAAACAAAATGACGATAAGTTTTTACTGTATACTTTGATATAATCAATTTATTAAACACTCGTTGTAGATGAATTTTTTTTTAAATAGTATAACAAATGTATAATAACTGACATGTGTAGCACATAACATTTGGATCACGAATTTGGTTTTAACTCTCTAGCATATAATTTTTTTGGTTAAAAAAAATAGCGTTTATATTACAGGATTAGTGTCAATGCGCCCCAGTTTTTAAGATATTCGCTTACCTTTATTTCTTTTTTAGTATATAGGTAGTTTATATCTATGCATTTCATGAGATATATGCAACTAAGCTATAAACGTAGGTGTGGATCTTGAAAATTAGAGCATATTGATGGCACTAACCCTGTAGCACAGATTCCATTTTTCGACTCAAAACATTTGTCATTTATTGTTTTAAAAATTTTGTATTATTCTTATATCTTTTCTATTCCAATATTATTTTGAATACCTATCGGTCCGAAAAGGTTTCATAAATATCAACAAGTCAAGAAAAAAACGAGTCGTTCAAACTCTTTTCCCGATATCCTATCAGAAATGTTTCTTTGTACTTTTTCACTTTTGCCTCAAGTTCCCTATTAGAGACAAAGATTCTTCCAATATCTTCATTGCCTCTAAATGTAAAACAGTGATAAAGTGTGCAACTGTTGCTATATGTAAAGCATGTACATTGTTTGTATCAGTGACTCATAAATCACTGTTTTGAAATGTACTACAAAAGCAGTGTATATATATATACTGATTTTCACGTAGTTGCACACTTATCTCTGTTTTTTTAGAGATCAATATCATACGTTTCATTATTATTTACTCATATAAATATATCTATTATTTTCTATTTCCGAACTTTCGATTATCTGATTCGATTATTCCTATAAACTATAGGTTCGGTCTCAATTGTACTGTAAGTAGATCCATTGTAAGCTTAGTAATGCAGGCGTGTCTGACTGAACTAGGTGCGGATCTACTTAGGTGCATAGACTTACAATTCATATATATATATAAATTTAAATCCACTAAAAGAAATGGTTATACCTTTTCCATTTTGAATAATTTTTATAAATGTACAGTAAATATTAATCGTAATAATCACTGTTTGATATTTATATTCGCATTCGAAAGTACTTGGAGTAATGACATCCTTTTTAGGACAATGAACAAAAATGTTCATTATCGGCTACGAAAATAAAAAGCAATATCCAGCGATAATGTGCGCACGTATAACTTGTGCTTCGAATACATCATTTACGCGATCGAAATATCAATGCTAAAAAAGCCCAAATAACCTATCCTGACAAATATCGAGACAAGAAGTCGATATCGCAGAACATCTCTCGATTCATCTCGTGCGGAAAGTATCATATATATATATATATAGTAAACCCGTATACAACGAATGGAACACGTACATAAATATACATACGCTCGCGCACACGTCTTTCCACAACAATCCCCGGCACTCACGTGTATTTATATATATGTATAGATGGCTGCAGATCGAAGCCCGAAGCCGAGCATCGAAAATCAGAGGCATTTTCGCGAGCGGGCGCCACCACTTTCATTCCATGCAGTGGCGCCCAACACACCCGTCATGTGCGTACGGCTGCATTTCAGTGTAAAATTTCAATGAGCAATCACGGGGATTGCGGCGCAGCTACGTCTGGCAGTCGTTCTCGCTCTATAAGCGCCAACGACGAACAAATGCTATGTAAGAATGTATATATACTCGTGCGGTATCCCGAGCGAAATGGCAGCTGGAACAAGATAGCATTTCCTTTTCTCTTCCATTCCACTGATTCTGCCGTTAAATACTGCTATACGGGGCTTTGAAAATTTACTCTATTGATTTATACAGTGCGCTTTTAAATGTTTCTGTCCAAATTCCTTTTTTTAATTTATTCACTTGTCGAATTGGTTTGGTACTCGTTTCTTTGTTGTAATTTCAGTTCATCACGTGCACTAAATTAGGATCGAATTAGACTGAATAGTGAAAAAATTTCGAGCTCGAGCAGCTCGCATTACCTCAGTGCCACTATCAACGAAATAAGCGGAGAAACGTGTAAAAAGTAATGTTTTAATTGCTCTGTCAGTCAGATGCTTGAAGTTTACCGAGTTCCGAGTTCCGCTTAAAGTGGCCGCACACTACACCTTCCGAGTTGGCATGGAGTGTTCCATATACTAGTATAGTAGTGCAGGGAAGACCGTGAGAAAGAGAGAAAGGAGGTTTTTAATCGAGCAATTTTTATGCAACGGCCCTAGCCGTCGTAACTGCACCTCAAGTGACCTCAAAGAGATGCAAATGACGATACTTTTCACCCTTTCACGCGCCTCGCTGCGCACTGGTACACTGCACTGCTGCTCCGCCACGGCAATATACGTGTGTGCGGTACGTGCGCCGTGGCGTTCGTGCGATTTCAGCCGGATTTAGGTGTAATAAAGGGCGAAAGAGAGATGTGGACATTGAATTCTGGGTTGACTATGAATGCATTTGCGCGACGTCTCGCGCAATCGGGATTTCGATCGACAAGTTCGAGGTATACGCGAGAGCACACGGCATCCGCGACGCTGATGGATATTTATTATTCGGATGCGGGATTAATAATAAGGTGCGCGAAGCTAAGGGTGGATGCCGTTATTGAGGGATGTCGAATACATTGTGCTGCTTTTTAGTTATGGAAAGCGTGATTCAATGGAATATTTTCGGTGCACGTGAACACCGTACTTACGTATTAAATGTGATAGCGTTTTTGTTAAACTTTGTTTCTTCCACAGATTTTATATTGAATTAGAAAAAAGATTATGTTTGAGATTTTTAGTGTGGAAGACTTTGATATATGTTTATTAGATATACTACAAAAAATAAAATGCTTTATCAAGCATTAATCACTTCGAAATAAAATTGAGTATTATATGCTTAGTAAAACGTTGGCAGTAAGCCTTATTATCTAAATCTTCTTACTTCTGAATTTTAGTTTGCTGAACCAGGACGCCAGAATGCATAATCTATGCAAATATTTAAATGTTACGCGAGGATTATACAAAATAATTTAATTCGGCTTTTTTTCAAATGTAACTCTTATTGATCAAATTATAAAGAAGCAATAAATTATAATTCAACTAAATTTATCAGCTCTTTCTGTGAGATTAAATATAAAATCAAAGTTATAAGTGTACAAATTATTTTAATAACAGCTCAGACGAGAAACCCACAAGTATTTTTTCCGCGTCATTTAAATGTTAATTGTACAAAACAAAACACACATATTTGGAAAACAAAATATAGTTACTATATTGATACCAGTAATCGAAGTTGACGTTCAATAAATTATTTCAAGATGACTAAAACTTTTGTTACCTTGTAAATATAAAATATTACATTATACTATTCTACATTTAATTTTTTGGTACATAGTTCATGCGTAATATTTAAATTATTCCAATTTTTTTAACTTAAATATGAAAGACATCGAAACTTTATTAAAAAGAGTATCGTGTACGGCAATATCTCGTTTATTTCGAGAGAAGGTAATTTCTATTATAATCTGTAATTAAGGAGGACTCTTCTTACTGAAAAGAGTTTATTACTTTTCTGTCATAGTTAGGAATAAAATATTCACCTTGTTAGAAAGAAAGGCTTTTACAACACATCTTAATTAAAACTTCTTTATAATTTTCTATTTTAATTTGAAGTGGAAAAATGTAAAATTTTTTAACTTGATACTACATTTCAAAAATCAGTTTTTCATTTCATATGTATATCATTGTAACTAAAGGCTGTACAAATTGTGTATAAGTTAAAGATTATTGCGGGGTTAAGATAACTAATACAAGGATTCATTCAAGAGGTTCGTGCAAAAGGAAAATGACTTCAAATTAAAGGGTCTCCGTAATTCCAGTTATAGACAAACAATGTAAAATATATTACGTTCTAAAGGTGAGCGCTTTAATTTTAGATTGTAATGAAGCTATCAATGTCTCGAGCCATGATATTCTTAAAGGTTATTCCGCTATTATTTCCTTTTCTTGTTTAATCCTTGTATTTCTTGTTTAGTCCTTGTATTTAATTTTTGGCTTTAATTAGTCCTTTCCCCGGATATCTGAGAAATAATTAATTAGTGAACCTTATTAATAACAATGTACGTTATTATTCATAGTCTGGCTTCTTTTTTTTATATTTAAATTGAAACTTTTTTTTATAAAAACAGTAGTATTAAGATGCTTAATATATGTTTTCTCTTTTAAATGTTTCACAAATCATCTTTTTATTTTATAAGAAAATTGACAGTGAATTTTAATGTCATTCTACTTGTCGGCCTAATGTCGGCCCCAAATAAGCAAAAGCATTTACTACAGGTTATGATTCTTTTTCAGTTTGTAAAATACAAGCAAATAATTTAGATGCACTAACTTAATCGTGAGTATATATACTTAAAAATATACAAGAAATTTAGATGGATTACCAAAAAAAAAATTAGCACGTAACGATAACGTATGATTGATTATAAACATACACAACTAAATTTAATAAATTATATTTTAGCAATTATAGATAATATTTACTTATTATTAATTTGCATGCTTCAAGTAATCGAGTCCTAAATGTAGAATGTATTGTAATTTTTTTAAGATTTACAAATATAGACATTCACTAATGTTATTACAGAAGACTTTTACAGAGGATTAAATTTAGAAAGTCATAAAAAGTAATTTAACCCATTAAGTAATATCATTAAAACAAAGATCAGATTGTCTAAGCGCATATATCTGTTGATGTTCCCTTCTCTTTACTCGAGCTTTAGAAAATTTTAATGAAAAATCTTTCTTTATCGTAAGAGGCAGTTCAGTCGGTATCTTTGATAAGGCAAGGACAAAACCCGACGCCGAGGCTCTTGTAGATGTCTTGCTTTTTAAGTGCGGTCACAAGGAGGCTTTAAGAATTTTTAACCTGCTAAGAGTTTCAGCTGAATCTCAAGAGATTCGATAAAACAAATGGGTAGGCTCTTCGTCACCACTCAAAGGATATTTCATTTTCCACCCAACTCACGTGAGTCATTTCAGTTGCGGCTTTTAACTCAATGGATTTTTGAAAAATCTACCTGGATTGCCTATTATAACGCATTTACAGAACTACGTTGAAGGGCAATCACGTTGATGTAGCAGGTACCTATATAGTTTTTTCTCTTAATTTCAAATGTTCACCTAACATAATCATTTTCAGAATCTTATTATTCAATAAAGTCTGAATAAATGTACTTATAAGAATTAAAATAAAGAATAGGAATAAAATTCACGATGAAATAAATGTCGGTCTGTTAGAGTTGTGCTAGTTCGTTTTAGCTGTTTTTAAATTATATGAGTGATTCTATATCAAGTAAAAAGGTCAGTGTATATAGTATGATATATGTTATTATTATATCTTATTTTAAATTTATACAAATCTAAGATTTACATGATTAAGTTAAAATTTACAACTCAGATCTTTCATGTAACTATACAATGAAGCTTCAATTTTAGAGATTTTGATAAAATACAAAAAGTTTTTAAAGAAATAATACATTAACGGTTTAAAATAATTTGCAACGATATATTTAAAAGTATTTAAAATGTTTGATTTTCCTCCACTCGAGACATTTTGAGCACTTTCGTATTGGATTTTTCATTACAAAACGATAATCATGCACAGGCTTCTCAGAAGCTCATTATTATACTGACATAGATTCCACACTGTTTAATAATGCATCATTTTGTGCTTGCGTTACGGCAACCTACTCTGTTGTCATAATGCATGTGGATGACCATAACAAAACAAGTGTCAACAAATTAGTGAAATTTAATTAAAAATCGTCTATGTCATGAAGTTACATTTAAATGCAAGCTCAGTAATACGAGCTTCGCTTTTACTTTGATCAAGTTTAATTAATTTTTTTCATGTTACTATAATTCATTGAGGTTACTGCACACATAACATCGCATAATTAAATTTATAATCTAAAAGCAAGTAAATTAAATACTTATCACTGAATTCATTGTTGTACATTTGCTTATCTGTCACTTGCCGTCTCGTTTTTAATCAAAAGGAGAAGAGAATGCTTATACGAGCAGATCCTGGAGCAAATCATGTTCAGGATCCGAAGCGAAAGAGTTTCTGAGCAAATGAGAAGAGATTATCCAAAAAGTGGAAAACATTGTTAATAAATCTCTCATCTCATAAAGGCCTGAGCCAGAAATGGAAAATTTCAGCAATCAAAGCGCGGAGAATGAACAAGCTTTAAGCGGCTTTCGAAACTTAAGCGAAAGTCGTTGAGTAGCGGGAGCCTAAAGTAGCGTCGGTATAAGCTTCGAAAAAAAGTTTCACCCTCGAGTGAGCGGCTCAGCTTATGACGTAGAGACAGCGCCGGCTCACCGAGCCTTTCGCCACATACAGAGCTACTCTCATGGCTTCGTCTCCGCGTGTGCAATCGCGCTCTCCGCAAAAGAATGCGCGTTTATCGGCCGCCGACAGAAAAAAAAAAGGAAGTGCACATACGCAGACACTGGCAGATGCAGAGAAAGTGGAGAGATGCGGCGGGCGGAAAACAAAAAGGTGGAAAATTGAGAAGGGACGTAAATACGTGCACCTGAAGGATATGCACATTTAAGGAAAAAATTTTGGAATTCTTCATTTTGCCCCCAATTCGATTTTTGATTCTCGAAGGTAGTATAGCCGCCTTACGGTCAAGCAATGATCTATAGTTTATCTCAAAACCTATGTCTATAGTGTCAAACGATCAAAAAAGAGGTTTGTTACTGTTCTGAACTTTTCTGTTCCGAAAAAGGCTTCGATTGTATTGAGAGGGAAATTATTCGAATACCGCATTTCCAAAATAAATAAAGTTTGGTAAATATTAAATCTTTTTCAATTTAAAAGATAGAATGTAAATACAAATTCAAACGCATAAATTGTTAAAATGAGTAAATATGGTACTGAATATTTAAAGCTTCGAAAAATTTCTGATCAATGTATATTTTGTAATATATATTTACATAAAAATAATAAAGATATACTCGTCTTTTTAATTTGAAACTGACTTAAAACTGCTTTTTCTTTCTATATTATACGTATATATTATACACCATCTGTACATACATATTATCTATAAATGTTTGTATATGTATATCTATTTCTATCCACCGAGTCCATTGCTATTTCTAGGGTACATGCAATGCGTTACTACCACAATATCTCAAGGGAAAATTTGTATCTACAACAGAACAGCACTGCAAATTCAGTTCTTGTAGTCTTTGTAATCTTAATTAGTTACTTCGATCTTCATGTAAGTACTCGCAAACATTACTTATTTCACACACTGAATACATTGAAGGTTTATGATCTATGTTTTGGCAAAATATAGTCATAGTTGCATACATTTTTAGTCAGAAATTATGAAAATCTCCAAACTTTAGTTTTGCTGTATCGCGTAGAAATGATTCCTCTGAGACCTATTGCCAATATATTGGAATTATATTGGATAAAACACTGCTTTAAAGTCGAGAGAATGATGGACGTCTGCGTAATATCACCATTTTTGAGCGCGATTCTGTGATGACGTCTTTTTAAACACTATTCTGAAGTGTTGCCTTATTGAACGGGATTCTGTGATGTTGCCTTTTTATACGGAACCGACGATATAGCCTTTTGAGGTTCTACACATTGTGCTTAAACTTCACAATAATCTAGAAGCTTCTATATTAATGAAAAGCATTAAAAAATATTTACATTCAAATTAAGTAAAGTTGACAGATATTGGTGATCAAAATATTTTCTTATGGATCCTACTTGATTATAGCTTTTTATTAGTCCATGCTCTTTTTTTTTATTCAAGCTTAAAATTATATATTATATATGATTTATAACATTAGATACTATAGCGCGATGAATAGTTAAAGTACATATTTCAAATTGGTAATAATATACATTTTAAGATGGAAATTTATTATGGATTGAATATATGAGCCTAGTCTGCTCAGGTGATTGCCATTACCCCGTTCTATCCTAGATTATAAATTTATGATATCTTGCACGGCGCCATCTAGATCTGGTAATTAGCGAGCTCGTGAATATAGTGCTGAAATTACATACTATCTCGTGGAAAATCTTCCATTAAAAGACAATTATGCCGAAAGAAAATAGAAAATTGCATCTCATTTTGTTTTGTCAATGTACGTTGGCGATGGTCTCTCCGTGTGTACTCTCACGTGGATGCGAATTAAAAAGCTTAAAAAAGCTGAATATATACCTTTTGTCTCTTTTTACATTGCTTCTGAAATGTGTATGCAAATGCATAAATTTTTCAAGTGCACATATAGGAAAGCCGATAGAGAGGAGGAAGGAGACAAAGGGGCATTGCAAAGAGATAAAAAGATCAAATAAAAACGCGCTCGAGCGAGATAGAGAGAGAGAGAGAGGAAAAAGCGAGAAAGAGAACGGGTTAGAGGCACATTTTTGCAGCGCATGGAATGTGTAATCAGCCCTAACGAGATAGGCAAGAAGAGCTGGTGGGGGG
>UELV01023858.1:41982-54316 GCA_900490015.1 Megastigmus stigmatizans | reverse complement strand
CACTCAGCCTGTACAATCTATTTCTCTATTCCAATTAATTAAAAAAGTAATATGTCACATAAACTTGATCTTGCACAGAATGCTTAATAACATGGATCAATATGCCAGCCAAGTCCAAATATTACTCAAAATTATAAATATTAAACGTTATAAACTAAGGTATAGATAATTATGTAAGTTACGAAAATACCCCTTATTAGTTTCAATTAATTGAAAGCACGACAAATCAGATCTATTTCATCTAGCACAAGATGATTTATTATACCGAACACTAGGCCGCTCAAGTACAAATATTAATTTTCATTGTAAATAGAAAAAGATTTCAGTGAAAGAAAAAGCACGTTTATAACTATGGCATATCCCCTTCAACAGGTAATATTCTATGTCAATTAGTGATTTTAACTACTTAAATTTTAGAAGCTCTCTCGCAAGCTCAACGCAGGAGTTGGAGGCGGCGTACCAAGACTTGTTTGGAAATCAAAATCAAGCCCCTTGGTTAAGCGCGCGTAGACGCTCGCGCTTGGCCTCTCCCTCTCTCTTTCTCTTGAATTCTCCGCCATGCCAAGCCAAAATTGCGCTCCCAATGGCGGCTACTTGCTCGCCGCGAAATTGCATCTTATGGAAAGTTCGCGCGGCTAAACTCGTGAGTGGCGATGGTTGAGAAAATTGCCAAGTGTATATGGAGAAAATAGTTAAACGGAGAGAGAATTGCGCATTAAAGGGCCTGGTGTAAAAGCGTCGTAAAGCTTAAATATATGGGATATTAAGCTTACCCTGTCCCTCATTCACTTTTGCCGATAAAACTTTAGGGTTTTTCAGTCCAATATTTTAATCAATCTCGTAAACTTGCCTTCATAATTAACGTATCGAGTGAAGCAATATCAGTTTTCATGAAACATTAATGCTCAAGCATAGCATTTTTACAATGTAGTAGACTAGTCAGCAGAAAAAAAAATGTTATTAATATTGTTATTAAATACAGGAAAAATACTTCTATCAAAAAATATAAATCATTATAAATGATCATTTAGTCATGGTAAAACTAGGAGTTGTTATTTCGAGATTATAAAGAACGCCGATTTTGTTTTGACTGCATGCTTCAAAATAAAGTTGAAAATTCGACGAATCTGCTATAGCCTACCAATAAGGTTATAGATTCTAATTTTGACTAAAATTAAGCAGCTGACTGTATTAGTTTTCAAAAAATTTGATCTGCAGTTTATGATACTGTAGATACTTTTACAGTAGTCTAATTCGGTGAAAATTAATAGGATCTGGGTGATTTTTTGCAAAGGCTCATATTTTGCTAGCATAACTAAATTATTCTGTTAATGTTTCATTGCGCAGCACGTCAACTTTATTAATTTATTCTTTTTAAGACAATGGGGATGACCCCAATTGGGGCCGTTGATTATTTTGCATATTTATATATATAGACTTTTCATATATTTATATTTATTTATTGGATCATAACATAGACTAATACATTAAATATATATCAATGTACATTTCGAAACCAAATTAATCTGGCGATTTTTTTTTGCACGCGTGTCACTGCCGTAAATGGAAATAGCTTACCTAAAAGTAATTTTAGGCATAATCCCACGACAAAAATCGGTGACCCAGAAAGCACAGCTTTTCGCTCGAAACAGCTAAATTCGTCATCAACGGGCTCGCCACCTCCCTCATATCCCGACAGCAGCAGTAGCAGCTGGCGAATCGGCTCCCGGCCCACCGTTCATCGAATGCGTCGGTGGGCAACGATTACGCTTTCTCGTCCAGACACAAAACGACGATCGAGCAAACGGACAAGGAATAGAGAGCGAGTGATGTATTAAAGGGGACGGACTAGCAACCTTTATCGACGCTTCATTATATTGATCGATTTGAACGCAAAACGCGACTCTGAATGCGATCGGATTTTTAAGCGTATAAGAATTAAAGAAAATATTAAATATTAATGTAACTATTGGGAATGGATTGAGGTCTGTATTAGTTTTACTATTTGCTGACATAGAGTAAATAAATAATTTGTATCTTTATATATATATATATATATATTAATACTCAAAAATTGGTGAGGTAGGAATCTGTCAATCCTAGCAGATCCCTTTAATCCATTTTTTCCCAAGCAGGTATTTTTTAATCGATTTGTTTGTTGCCTAGAAGAATACCACTAAAGTCTTTCAAAATTTGACCATTGATACTATCACAAACGGCTTTTTGTTAAAATTTCAAAGAAATTTATCAGAACTCGATTTTAACGACAACTTCCTTGGTGTCAGTCTGAATTTGGGAATTTCACTTTAGAGACACCGAAATAAAATGTAATTTCACAAACTACAGAAAGGATCTTTCCAATGTGTCTGGAATATTATTCAATCTGATTTTGTTTTTCTCAATCTCTCCATACACCGAGCTCATTCACTATCCCAGAAGCCGTCTGAACATTATTCTTCACCAACATTACGATGTTATTCCACTAAAGCATTGGACCAAACTACCCATATAAAGCCTCGAAGTCTCGCATTCGTCATGTGCGGTGGAGTTGAGTAAAATCACAGCAATCCCGGTGGTAAGCGAATCTGAGTCCCAGAAGAAGAAAGCGTTCTGCTCTCATACTCTCTCTCTCTCTCTCTCTCTCTGGTTCTTCTAAATTCTAAATCGCTAAGACAAGCCGCACGTAAATTCGTGGTCCTCTCGGTTATACGGGTGGCAGATCGGATGCACTGGAGCTTGCGCAATGTCCCGTGTAGAATCTCTGAGCGGCTAGCCGCCGCCGTCGTGGCTGCACCGCCGACGCCAAACTATACGATCTAATAATCGAGGGGGGTCGAGACAAAGGTCGAGGACCGCCGCGCATAGCAGGATTACTGCACCGTATACGCCGCGGCTGGGATGAGTCGTTGGGGAGACTCAGCACGATAACCGCGCGAACTTGAGAGGGTGAGATAAAGTAGGGATATTACGATCTCTATCAATCGTATCTTTATGTTTAAAGATTGGAAGTGTAAAAGTATTTGATTAGTGTCTAACCATTTTGTTAAAAAAGAGCGTGTTTTGTTGTATGATAAATATCAATAGATATTGCAAATTAATGTAATTAACGTAATTGAGGAACGAAAACGTTTATGCTAAAATTATTAGTCTGACAACACTAGAATGTTTCTACTACTTGTAATTTCTGCTACTTGTATAGCAGATTCATAATTATTTTCAAATATAATTAATACTTCAGCAAGAACTAAAAATAAATGAAGCATACCATTTAAAACTTTATACATGCTTCAATGATCAACATTTCAGTAGCTAATTCTATTTCTAAAGCATTAAAAGAAGCTTGAAACTATTCTAAGCTTAAATTAATATTCAATTTAGCTATGCCGAAATATAATGTCCATAATTACAAAACCTTCAATTGGAATCCAAATGTCTAATTTAGAATCATGTACTTCTAAGCTTATATATTAAAAGGTAATTAATAGAATTTTATGAAAAATTAGCGAAAAAAAATGTATTCAAGATGGGTGGAGAAAGAAACTAAAGATAATAAGACGCTATAATAAAAAATGGTACATATAGAATTACGAAAAAGATAAAACTGAAAAGCTCAACAATATTTAACTGTCAAATAGTGTAAGAATAAATTAAAGAGAAACATGCAAAGGGAAGAAACTATAAATATTTTATATTAAATGTTGTGACATAAAGAGAAAAAAAAATTCGAGGCCCACTTAAAAAAAAACAATAAAAATGATAAAGTATGAAAATATATATCAAGAAAAGTGCAAAAGTCGAGAGACTGAGAGCGTGAAAACGTTATTAAAAAAAGAAGAGAAAGTAGAAATGCGAATGAGTGAAGAGCTAGAAAAGAAAAGAGAGATTTAAAAATGAACAAAATCGGATAAAGAGGGACAAGAAAGAAGAGAAGAAAAGGCTTAAAAAGAAAGAGAGGGAAAGAAAAGAAAAGATAAAAAAAGTATGTGTAAAGATAAAAAGAACATGGAAAAAGAGGAGTAAGAGAGGGAATATTATAAAAAATCAAGAATAAAGGAGAGCAAAAGAAAGGAAAAAAGAGAGTGGATTTCGCACTTAGTTTGTCGGCCTGGCGCGATCTCAGCGCTGATTCTCCGACTTTGTTCTTTCGCCACTTTACGTTTACTGCCTCGTTTCGCGAACTTGGCTCGTTCCTGTCGGGCATTTCTTGGATTCATGGTTAGCGTAAAAAAGCTGGAATATGATGTTACTTCCCGTCTCTTGTTGACTAAAAGGAATCCGACTGATCATTTTGTATTGACAGTTAAATCATAAGTTATCTCCTCTGTTGTGGAAATATTTTCATTTCTTTCTTTTATATACTCGCAATCAATCTAAACCACTTTAATTTTACACTCTTATTCAATTGTCCTGAATCACAATTAATTACGAGTTGTAAATTGACAAATAATTTAAAATATTGATTTTACACAACATAGTTTTTTTATTAGGTAGCTTTATTAGTATCATCTTATTTTTATAATTATTTATAATATAAGCTTGCTTCTATTATAATTTAATGATTTATTGAGATGTAGTAATAAAATAACTAAAAAAACTAAAATAAATAAATAACTAAAAATTTGATAATAAATTATACCGTTTTCGATTTAGAGATTTCCATAAACGATTTAGAAAAGGCATAACTCTTTTAGTAATTCTTAACCATAATATTTTGTCTTAAATATAATATGTAAATGACAATAAACATATTCCATAAATTAATAACTACAAGTCTAGTTAATGGACTTAGCATGCCGGATTTAGATGTTTTAAACAACATAACAATAAATTATGACCGAATAGAAAAATGACCAAAATTTTAAAATCTTCCACTTTAATTTTTCTATTAAAGTAAAACTGCAATCGGCATGTTAGATGAAAAATATCCAAATAGACGGGGGAATAGGCAAAGAGAAAGAGGAAGAGAAATAAAGCTTTAAAGTTCGGACCAGTTGAGATCGATCGAAGGTACATTAGCAAAATTGGCATTTATCGATGTGGAATATTGCTGGCAGAGGTGGCGCGGCAGAACAAGAACTGTGCGCGAAAGAAGAGAAAGGAAGAGTCGTAGCGAGTATATAGGTGATGCGCTTCAAGTTCTTTTACCGTTAACGAGCTTTTTGAGAGGACGAGGCTGAGGTTTTAACGTTTTTTAAGCCGTCATCCAATGAAACGTAAAATTTTTATCGGTCTTATTGCGCCGATTCTTATACTTCGATTTTAATAAAAATTTCCTCATACTGCTGCTCTCGCTCGACTTTGTATGAGATCATTACATGCTTATTGCTGAGCTCCACTCTTTATATTTCGCGTTTTATTTGATTTAATTAATTTTCCACTTACTGGAACGTAATAAGACCATATCGTCGTTGCTATAGTGAAAACACTGGATCATATTAATTAAAAAATAACTTGCGATTGTAAAACAATTCACATTTGAAGACTTTTAAAGGAAGTATTCTTCAAACCTTTAAAGTATAAAGTGACACTTAATTCTTATATTTTCTTTTCCACTTCTCGTTTCAATTTGCAATTAAATAAAAAAATAGCAGAATTTGTTTCAAGTGGATGATAAATATTAATCACTCTGACAAAATTAAATGTACTCTATTTATAATAATTAGTAAAATACATTTAGTAGTGTAAGTCCACGTTATAATCAAATTTCTTATCCAGTTTCGATCTAGAAACAAACATCGACGTCAAAATTTATTTTCCGTATCTAAAAGCCATTAAAGTTTCGTTCTGCAATTATTCATTGTAATTTCCCTCACTTCGAAACGCATTATGAAGCTATGCAATTTTAAGGATCACGAGAAAATTTGCCTGCTTCTCTCTCTCTCTCTCTCATCCTCTCTCTCTCTCTCTCCCTCTCTATTCCTTCCGGAAAAAGCCCGTGACAAAAGAAGCCAGTGTAATCCGTCGGCGTCTGTCTATAAGCATATCCGTCGAGCGTATTCCCAAACGCTCATCGAGACGGCAAATTTGACGAGTCCCATAGCCCAGGGCAGTAGTAGCAGCAGCCTTCGCTCGCTCGCATGCATAATGGAAAATATTTACCAGTCAGAGCGGGACAAAGAAAGCACGAAGCCTGGCGCTCTTAATCCAGACAAAATTCTCAGCCGCTTAAATGTCGGTTTATAACCGGTGTAGTCGTAGGTAAGCCCCCTAGACAATGAAGCCGCTCTCCCTTTTCCTCTTTCCCCCTTTTTCCTCTGCAAGCGCAAGGCATAGTCCGAGAGAAGGCGAAAAGCTTGACTCCCCCTCTCCATGTATATATATGTAGAGTCTGTTTTACAACGAGTGCTGTATCTGGTGGGAGAAAGATATAGGGTAAAGAGCGAGCGGATGGTAAGAGGAGATGAGTGGGATGTTAACGAAAAGGCAAGTGGATGCGTGAGTGATTATGGAATAATGAGCTGCTGTTTTGTTTTATTGTTCTGATATGGACTGAATTGATAATGACAAGATTCCGAGAAACTCTTGTGCCTGGTAAAAATATGCGATACTAGGAACGAGAACGAGCGAGGACTAGAAGAACGTTTTCAACGCTATATAAATTATTAAGCTGCTGATTTGATGAACAAAAATCTGAGCTTTAATGGCATATACTATAGTAAAAAGCTTCATTGTACCTATTGCTAAATATTATATGCAATTAAAAAATATATAAAGAGCTACTTCATTTTGGATTTATTTTTGAGTATTTTAATTTTCGAAAATATTGGCTAAATAATGATCTTACAAACTTCACTAAATTGAACAATTTCTGATTACACTTACGGTGAAATTTTTCTAGTGATTTCTGTTACGCAATGTATGGAGCAAATGAAGCATACAACTTCTCAATCAGAACAAGCTGTAAAGTAAAGCGGCTTTTTACAACAGGTGATGCGTGATCACGGATCAAGAGACATGAAGCATAATTCATTAAAATTCATTTCCCAAATTGCGAGATATTTGTGCTATAACAGTAGTAATTCTGACGTGAAAGACTCGAAAGTCTATGTTGCGTTTTCCACAAGAGACATCGCATCATTTGCAAGAGAGCTGCAACTATTTTGGAGAATACCTGTCTCTTGTAATCCCACTCTTTATCCTTCACCATTCGCTATGCTTTCGCCATTCGTGAATTGCAACAGCTGTGCTGCCAAAATTGCTACAGCTTTCTTGCAAATCACGTATGAACGGTTAGTTTTTTTTTTAACAGAGCGGCCGTTATTACTATATCAAAGTCGAGCGAATTTCACATCTATCTTCGGCGATTCCCGAATGGAGTTTTCGATGAAAAAATACCAAAAAGACGTACAAAATTTTTTTTTTCTTTAGAGCTGATCAAAATATTAACATTGGAATAAAATTTAATCCGAGGAAATGCGGGAAAATATAAAATCAATTCAAGTCAATTTCGTTAAAATCAGTGAAAAACTCAAGATTTCATCCGGCATCTAGCAGTAAAAATTAGAAAAAATCACTTTTATTATATTTTTCACTTCATAGAGAAGATATTTTTATTCAAATACTTCAGAGTTTAAGGATTTTTCGTGCTGAAGTCGATTTTATATATTCGTGCGAAGTTTGATCATGGGCCGCTAATGGCGTCCTCCTATGTTACAAAAATAGCAAATTAAGAAAATCTCAACAAAATTTTGCTAGGCACATACTCATGCAAAAATATTTACAAATCTTTCTCCGTGCAAAAAAAAAGACAGCAGGCAAATTGAAAGGCATTGAAAGACAAGAAGTGAAAGCGAGACGTGTACAAAAAAAAGGGACGAGAGAAGAGTAGGAGCAGCCTCGTATAGTCGTACAGGAGCAGGACGAAGAAAGCAGGACAAGAGTAAGCGTTGGCGTAGAATGTCGGGTGGAGATTTAACACAGAATAAGACGATTACGGCTTAGCTTAGCGCTCCAGTTGCATCTCGCCACTTCAGCTAACTCTTAATGCTATCTCTTGCCGAACTTTAGGAGCTGGCAAAAATGTCAAGAGAGAGACAGAGAGAGAGAGAGAGAGAGAGAGAGAGAGAGAGCGTAGTCAGCCGGGCAACAAAATGAAAATCGTCTGTAAGAGGCTTTGCTACCGTCGTCGTCGAGGCTTTCTCGAGTGCGCTACTCAGCTTTCGGCATTCATTTGTTTGTAAGGCGCCCGCGTTACCGATGTTTTCCGATTCAACGCGTTCCGTTTGGCTTGCTATCCGGAATTTCTCCACGAGATCCTTCTAACCCACCTCCCTCCTCCCCCCCACCCTCGGCCCTCCTCACCCCCTCACTCTTTTCTAATGAAGCGCGGGCTCTGCTTACGCTTATTCGTTGACGTGCGGGAAAATGGAATCTCGTTTGATTTGAATGATTCTGAATAAATTTTAATGTATCAACCCATTAAGGGAGTGTCGTTCTAGTTTGGAATTCAAGGGAGTAATGCTGTTTTATCGCCGTTTTCTTTGTTCGTTAACTGCTAAAGGGTGATTGCTTGTTTTGATCAAAAGGCTTTTCAGGCTTTTGAAACGGGTTTAAGGTTTGTTTTCACGGCAGTTTCAGAAGATTACGGAACATTTATCAAAGTAAAATAAATATTTAATTGAACGTGGCTAAATTATTTGAATCTGTAGATATTTTCATAAATTTATTACATTTTCATATATTTTAAATCATATATCAATGATCGATTTGGTAAAAGAAGAAATAAAAAAGGTGAATTATTTGATGCTCAAGAGATATTAAAGTTTATTCTAATCAAATATGCTGAACTATGGAGTGATATTAAAATAAGTAATATGTCATTCCCACTTGACTGTAATAAATTAGTTGCACTGCCGAGCATTAAAAAGGAAATCTATTAATTAAACTGATAATAAATTGCTATTTTGATGAAGTTAATGCTCGTTCGACCTCTTTACTAAAAGCTAGACATCCGTTACGAATTATTATAGCTTCTACACACATTCAATTAAGTGTATTATTTACTCAGACCAACTTGGATTAATTTAGTAGCCTATATTGAAATTTGAAAATACCAAGTTTCGTACAAGATAAAATACCTATATATTGTAATTAATATTTTTTATTTTTTATAAGTATTGGAGCAGATGTAAAGTAAAATAATTTTACTAAAGTTTAAATAATATACACTCAGATAAATATACGAAATATTGTTAAAATCCAATGATAAACAAGGATAAAATCACATTATTAAAAGAAGAAAGAGAGAACTTTTTACATATTTCAGGTGCATAATTTTCAACGAGTTCTTTTAATATTCATTACTTCAATATATTTAAATTTATTGTACGCTACTATATAGCGTAAGAGAATTGTATAGCATCAATATGAAAAAAAAATCAAGATAAAGTAAGGTAATTTAGCAGTACGGTTGCCGAACAAAAGGCGTAATATAATTTTTGCCAATTTGAGTCGACATTCCTAGGAAATTGGGGGCTGAGGGATGGACGCCGCGACAATGCAAATGACTGTCTGTTTTTGTACTTCGTCCAGGCGGCGCGGCGCGGCATGACGTTGTCCTGCATGTCATATTTACCTCAACGAGCCCGACGTGCGTCGCCGCGACTTTCGCATTCGACGACTATCGAACCCTAAACAACGGCAGACGCACATGCGAAAGCTCGGCCCATTCGTATTCATGGCCACGTCCGAGGAGTGAAATAAAAAATTCTCCTCGCAATATCGCAAATTTTCAACGGTTTCGTTCTAATCTTCCGAGCTGCAGTCTGGCAAATTTTATTTTCTCAATTTGCAGGGCTGGATTTTTATTTAGTATAGAGCTGTTTTTATATATTCAATAGAATAATTACAAAATTTTCTCTATGTATACTGAGTAATATTTGTATATTTATAATAGAAATAAAAGTAACAAATTTTTTAAATCATTTGTTTCATATTCGTAAAAAAAAGATTTACATAGAGAATTTGATACAATGAATCGATCATGTTGTGACAGTAACATGGATATGCTATAAAAGATTTTAACTGTGATTTTGACTTCATTTATAGTGTAAAACTAACTCATCAAATATACAACTTGCAATTAAAATTGGCAGTATTGATATTCTATGATCTGGAGTAATAATAAAATTAGAATTTAAATCTGTCAATTTGAATTTACTTTTCTGTCAATTATTCGTTCTATTTGAAGCTTACAGGTCAGAGAAAATTGAAAACTGTTTAAAATAATCGCAAAGTCACATTCTGCGGCTGTATAGAAATCAAAATACACATATTTTATTCCTGTACGTGCGCTTGCACGCGTTCGTGCCCGTATGTCACGGGAGTCAAAATAGTTTTTGGGATGATGGGTCGTATTGTTTTCAAACTTTAGCCATATCTCGTATTCATAAATGCTGACAACGTTTCTATTTATTTGCCAAGACTTTTGTATCGACGCAATTGAATAATTTTGAAGACAAATAATTTTTTTTGGAATCCATTACGGAAATTTTAAAAATAAATAGCGATGAAGACATGAAGAAATGCTTTCATCAAGTGAATTTATGACTGCAGTTTTTTAGGCTGATCACGTTCTCGTAGTTGGAATCATAAAAAGACAAGACATGAGAGAGAACTGTATCACGATACAGCAGCCAAGAAATTCTATGAAAGCAGTCGAAATTAAAAGTGGTTTCTGTTGTTTCACATAATGAAAAGGAAGGAGAAACAGTAAAATTTGGTATAACTAAAAGAAAATTAAAGATTTCTTTTCAATAAAGACGGTTGTTCAAACGAGTGCTTATAGATAGTGGAGTATAATAAATTACATAAAACTACGTATCGGAACACCGTCTATCAGTCAAAGGGCTCTGTTTTTTAAAATATTAATCTATCTTTATCCAACAACAAATTCCTTTTTTTTTTAATTTTAAAAATACGAGTGAAACGTGAAAACCTACGAAACCGGCAAATTTAAATTCAATGGGTTCGTTAAGGATGTTCACGGAAAAATCAATTATGATTTGATTTTCATGAAATTGAATATATAAGATCTTTATGACCTGCTTTATGCATAGCCATTTTTAAAAATAGGGCTACCGGACCTAAATTTTGAGATATCGAAGTCAGAAATTGCGGCTTTTAACACAGGATTCCTATACTGAGCCGTTTTTACACGATGTTTTTTAAGCTTTGCCGTGCCAAATATAGATTTTTACCAAAAACTAGTATGTTATAGTAAATAAAACATGTACCGATTAAGATACAATTTTATCAAACATAGCAACTGATGTTTATTTTCAAGATACGGCTGTTTGAAATGTAGAATTTTGTCGACTTTTATCTCGCCAAGACACGCGGAGAAAGAAAACAGCAGACGACTTGGCAACGCTGTACTAGCATTTGCCGCCGTAGCCGAACATAACATGTATATGTGTGTATATTGTGTGCGTTTGCGGTAGCGATAAATATGTATAGACGTTGCCAGATTTATGTTAATTGCGCAGGAATGAAAATTTTGTGCTTCTGCGCCGAGTAGGCGGAGCTTAGCAGTGCTGACTAGCTCAACTTATTCTTGATAATACATATTGAAATGTATATGTTTGGAAAGATGAGTTGCGTGAGCTCCACTGCGGTCCGTGAACGTCCTTAAGTAGAACGTAAACAGGAACTCGACGGAGTAGGCCAGACCAAACTATACTCAAACACGCCATGATGACTAATTGATAAATTTAGTAAGACGACTTAAATATTTGGTGAAACAATGAAAAGCGGATAATTTCGATTCTATAAATATTATATGTCAGTATTTTATAATACGGTAGATGAAATAATATAAGCTATGATTCTTTGAAATCTTTTAAGAATAAAAATAAAATTAAGAATTCATGGTAAGTTTTATTACTTTTACATATAGAACTATCTCATTTTTCTTTACTTTTATTGACTTGATTCATAAAAAAGTATAAAAAATCAATTGCATAATTCCTTAGCTTAAATAACTTTGAACTTTATAAGGAAAGTACTAGGTACTTTACAAATATGACTTTTAATGACTTAAGTTTAAGTTCGCCATGAGCCTATAGAAATCATCACATTACGCGCACTTTCATTTAATCACGACCTTGCTATTGCAAACGAAAACAGTATCTAACACCAAAATCTTTTTAAAACCGCAGTAAATTTTCCAGAACACCGACAAAGCCTCGCTACCTTCGATTTTGTTTAAAAAAAGAAGAAAAAAAAAAAGAAAAACCCTATCCGGTACTAAACTTTTTCACGGCAAATGTTTTCCACCCGTACCGCTACATCCTCGCCACTGTTCTTCACACCCCGCCTATCCTCCCCCCCCCCC
>UELV01023858.1:28626-41962 GCA_900490015.1 Megastigmus stigmatizans | reverse complement strand
CCCCCCCCCCCCCCCTAGAGTCGACTTTGCTCCCTCTCTCTGTGTTCTCCACTATGCGTTCTCTTTTTTCTCTCCTCGTGCGGAGATAACGACGACGTCCGTCGCGGCTTCCTTTCGTTCCCTAGCCTTATACCCAACCAACACCACCACCACCACCGGCATCGCCACTCTTCATCCACTTTAGCACACTCTAGGCCAGCTTCACCCTTCAAAGAACTCGCCCCGTAATTCGTTTACGCATCTACAATGGACGCTCCCGCTCGTTCCTTCCTTTTTCTTTGCAGCTCGAACCTTTAGCTTCACGCGGGGCTTATCTTGCACAGCGCTGGTTGAGGGAGAGATCTTTGAAAGAGCCACTCGAGTGTAAAGAGGAAAAAAAGAGTTTGCCGAGGAACTTGCGCGCGGACACGGATATTCAGTTTTAATTTACCTTTCGAAGAGATATTCGTCGCCAATGTTACAGGTTGTATCGTTTATGAAATTTCTAGCACATGGTTACTATTTATACTAATGACGTGCTTGACATTTATTTACCGTTCATAAATGTTAAAGTTTATTTTATAACTATAAACATATAAATATATATTATATAATACTATAAATATATATACTATAAATATATAAAATAATTATGTAAATTTATTTTATAAATAATACAGATGTTGTACCATAGAAAAATATTTAAATTTTTCATCAAAATAGGTAATTCTATACTTTCTAAACTTAAAAAGAGACAATCGATGAGATCGTCAACGATAAATTCTAATTATTATAATAGCACTTATTTACGTTTAACTAGTTTATCGTATTCTTATATCGTAAGAGCATGCAGGAAATAAAATATTGATATTAAAAAAAAATACTATATTTGTACTGCATTAATAACAGTGCAAATTTTATGAGTGTCTATCATACATTTTAATTAAACTGTTTCAGTTCTAATGATTACTTTGCAAACGGTGTCATTTAGTAAAACTATATTGAGCAAAAGTAAATGTACCTCTTTCTTCGATCAGAAACGCGCAGAAATAAAAGATCGAAAGTCCTTGGTAACATTCGGCAAAAAGCAAGCATTCACTTTCACCGGCTTACGACAAAAAACCTGACTTTAGCCTTCGTTTAAAAAAAGCTCTCTCTCTCTCTCCCAGCCACCCCCACCCGCCGAAATAACAAAAGCATCGCAATACATTAGGAATCAGTGCGGCCTGTGGGGAAATCTCGCCCCGTCTATATTATCAGGCCGTGTGCGACTAAAAGCAGCCATAACCAGGTCAGCAACGCATGAAAAATGCTAGCTGCTCGAATATTCCCGACACACATGAACGTCCTCAACCTACATTCGCTATTACACACAGCCCCCGCGCACAGCCAGCAATATTTATACACGCAGCGAGTGCTCACGTGCGCACGAGCGTATACTGGGGCTGAAAAATCGGCACGAAACATTGATGGAACGCGAGAGGAAAAAAAGTCACACAAACCGATCGCGTAGAGTGTGCGAGTGTGCGAGAGGGGAAAGACGATCGCTCGCTCTCTCTGAGTCGTTCCCCGAAGGCTTTCAAGCAATTGGCCGGACGGGCAGCAACAGCAGCAGCACACGCGACAGGATGAACGACGACGAGGACGCGAAACGGCACCGCGCGCGTCGCGCGTCGCTCGCCGCATTGATTTCCAATGCGCGCGTCCTCCATCTCTCGCGGGGATCTCCTCCTACCGCGCGACTCCCACCTCTCTCTCTCTCTCTCTCTCTCTCTCGCCGGCACGCAGTAGCAGCAGCAGCAACTCTCCTCGATGCTCTGCTTCCTCTTTCCATATGTATGTACTTTTATATTTCGCGCTGGTTGTGTGCCGTTGCTGCTGCTGTTGCCACTCGGGTGATACCCCTAGCTCTTTATCATTTTTATGGCTGAGTTAGAGGTCGTGAAATGAGCTTCCATTTATCCGGCCAGCAACCAATAAAACACACACACACACACGCAAGCTCTATGCTCATGTTATATATATTTGTATCTGCTAGTGCTGCTGCTGTCGCACGACGATTCCCTCTCTATCTTTCGCCCTCCTCCTATATCCTCCTCGAGCTGCACACATTCTCCGATCACATGTGTATTTTTCCGCACGACCGACACCCTCTCGCATACTCGTGCTATATACATATATACATGCACCCATACCGGGGCATACGCGCAGCTTTGATGTGTGTGTGCATGTGCAATGTGGCTGGTACGTTTGCAAACGATCGGGGTGAAATATAGCGCACGTGATTGCGAGTGTGCGTGTAGGGCGAGAGCAACTGCGCAGCGGGGGTGTGTGTGTACGCGTGTGTTTGTTGCGCGGTAATATATGCGTATGCGGAATGCTCGTTTCAGGTTCATTATTGCACTATGTATTTGTGTGTCGGTAGGAGAATGTGGGCGTATCGCTTTGATTGCAATTGTAGATTCACCCACTGACCTTCATAATAGGATATGAGTATGTGCGGTGCGCAATCCCTCGTTTCTCTGTTGCGTAACTCTCGCTCTCTCACCCTCTGTGTGTCTACGTGTGTGTGTGTGTGTGTGCATGCGTACTTGTTCATTATACAGTGGATAGTCCATACTTGCCGCTCGCCTGCTGCATATCGTGAGCGTCGGCGTATACGCACCACATTCCTATAGTTGAGTACAAGAGCGTCCTTGTGTATACATATCGCGCTGTGTTCATGTACGTAAGAATTTACGTAAACGACTTTGCTGCACGTAAGAATACTTGGAGATGCTAAAATTGCACACCCTGGAGAGATTGTGCGTTATATACTTCTGCCTTCTGCGAAATCGGTGCCATGCTATACGACAGGTAGATCGCGCCCACGACTGCACGAGTGCGCGTTATTTTTGCAATTGTACAAAGATAGAAAGCTTGTAAAAGCTTTTATAACTTCAGATGCTTATGCGAGATCGTATATAAATATAAATCTTGGAATAGTCGCGCGCGACTCTATCTTGTCGCTCGTGCATGCAAGCCGAGCGGAGAGAAGCAGTAAAAGCTCTGGCGGAAGATATTCCACCGCGTGTAAGTGTCCTTTCGGTGGTGTTTTTTTTTTTTTTTTTTTTCGAGCGATGGGACACAATTATGGTTTTAGTGGCGTGCACAAGCTATGTGAAACTTGAATTATTGTGGGCAAGCAACTATTACTATATTTATTTTACCATTAATTGTACTTATGCTTATATCGCATACTTCGCTAAACTGAGCATGCAAATAAGATTCTTTTCAAAAAATCGCAATGGCTTGATTTTATGAATTCTTAATTTTACAAAATTCAAATTATTGATACTTAAATTTGTAGTTAAAAAAACGCGAGTGTACACATTGTGTACCGCTCCCATGTGCGAGAAAGTAGTATGTTTGTTCCGTCGTTCCATCCCTTTTCATTTTACTCCTCGGCCCCCCTCCTCCTCCTACATCTCTGTCATCACATATCTTATTCTTCAATTTGTTCCGAGAGACGATCGACTTCGCACGTGCGCCAAAGTTCATCCGCCGTACTTTCCTTCCGCTATATTGCAGCGGCTCTCGCTCTATCTCTCTCCTTTTTTCTCTATTTCCCGTCCCGTGCGCTGTTGCTCTCCTTCGCCCCATTCTCTCTCTCTTTTCATCCCTCTCGCACTCTCTCGCTCCCTACAGCTCCTCGTCCCGAGCTATTTCATCATACTTCATAGCTTCTTTTAAGCGACTAACACACACGCGTACATACTCTCTTCTTTCTTCTCTCTCTCTCTCTCTCTTTCTCTCTTGCACAGAGATTCTCGTCGTTGCAGGATATTTTCGCGCTTCATAAATTCTTCTCCGTTGTTAAGATCGAAGTAGCACTTGGTACTTTAAATAGATTTTTAAGAGAGAACGGAATCCGAGCAGTTCGGCGAGAGTGAGAAGAGGAGATTGTGCGAGAGAATGAGGGGGAAAAGAAGAAAAAAGAAATATGTACCGGAGCAGAGCTGAAAGGGTAGAGTTGAGAAGTTGGAATAAATCCGGACCTGCAGGACCGTTATGTACTAATATATCTGTACGTAAATTTAGATGTGTGTGCAGAGCCTTCGTGAAGTTTACAGAAAAAAAAATTTATTTCAACTTTTGGTCAATATGTGGGTCACTGTGTGAATTTTATACATAGGTTATTATTTATAAAGAGAATAAAATATACGTTTTTTTTCTGCTCTCTGAGCGGATTTAAACAAATGAAATTTCGTTCAAACAGTATTATTTGCAAGTACACAATTTAGGTATAAAGCGCGTATAGCAATTTTTTATAGCGGAAAGTTTTATTAAATTCTTTACGAATTTTCCAATGGTATTTAATCAACAGTCGAGCATTTTAATTAAAGTTATTCGAAACAAAATCGTGGCTCACAGTACAGCCGAATTTTGTTTAATTAATTTTCGAATTTTCGATACACTGCAGCGTACAATCGATAAATAATGTCGAGCCATGAAACGTTTCGTTTCCATCTTCGCGACTATTACAGAGTGACTCTGCCTCCATAAATCTGCGTGTGCGTGGCAAACGCGCCGATAACGGGTTACAGGAGATTTCATAAGCACTCGATTATATATATTTTAAGGCAAAAATTTACGGGAAAATATCGCAGGCAATCGCGCGACCGGGCATTATCGTAAACACGACGAGCATGAGTCGCGCGAGCGTCCCTAGCAAAAGTACCAAATATTTCGTCGGATATATTTACTCTGGACTACCCTCCCGTAGTCCTGGTATGTATATATGCCAAATGATTTCTTTCGCTTGGCTCGGCGAAAATCCACGCGCTTGCACATTCCGGTCGTATCATCGGTGGCGGCGGCGAGAGAGCGAATTCGATAAACATTGCAAATCGCCGATGAAGCGTCAAATCCACATATATCTCCAACGGCTTAACTCGGCTAAATTGATAATCTCTCTCATTAATAAAACGCGGGAAAAATACTACAAAATTCATTTTGGTCAATTTACCACTCCGCTCGAAATGCATTACAGGCCGAATCTTCGAATTTATTGGAAATGTAGAATATGCAATCATTTATTTTATGTGCACACACGGGCTTCGGAATTGTATCTATTTGGAATAAAGCACTTCTGTATAAGGGGTTAAAATTATCGCATTACATTAATCTGCTTTTAAAAATAATGAATTCAATTCAATCCGAAATTGTAAAGGATTAGTGTAGAAATAATTTGCAATTGATTAAAGACTATTATATGTATCCGAATACTGTACACACGCAAGCCGCTACACGTAACCAAATCAATACACATTTCACTTTTTTCAATTAAAAACACATAAACCTTATTTTCAAAGCATAAACCCTCACATACAACACCTGCTAGAAATAATCCCAATCGTATAAGGGCAGATTCCAAATTTTCCATCTGTCAATTTAATTCGTTGCAGTGCACACATATGTTGAAAAACGTTAACCGGCAGCTCCGTTTGAAAAAATGTAATTTCTATCTCCCTGCGTTCTCGTAGCCGTTAAACCTCTCTCTCTCTCTCTCTCTCTCTCTCTCTCTCTCTCTCTCTCTTTCTCTCTCGTTGATAATTCGAGTCGAAGTGAGCGCCAACTCTCTTTGCGCCTTTCACACAATCAAACAGCCACTCGGCATCGCCGTATATACGCCGCCGCCGCCGCCGCGCAGTGCGCGTTTTAATGTCGAATCAGTGGGGGAGCGATATATCGGATTATCGAGCTTAACGCGCGCGGCGCACATACTATATGTGCGGCTACATGGAAGGTCCCAAATGCGCGCATGGAGGAAGCAAAGTGAATAAATGTTGACGAAGGGACGGAATTGTTGCGTGATCTGCTGCTGCTGTTATATGTACGCGCGAGGCTCGTGTCTGTATATACGTCGTGGCAGACACATTGTCCGAGATGTGCACAGCTCGAAATTGGAACTGAAATATAGTATATAACGCGGCGAGCAGTTCTGATTAATCGTCCAAGAGTGGACATGTTCGGGGGGATGGGACAAGCTATACCCAGCGCCGCGCCGACCTGCTGCTGCAGTAACTTTGACGCGTGGCGCGCGTGTGGATGCAGGGCGAGGAATGCTCGTTCGAGAAAGACCGCGTGCATGCTCACACGGACAGAGCTGATGGATGCCCGAGTGCTCATTTGTTTTCTTCTGTTCTTCGGCTCTTTCTCTCTTTCGAGTCGATTTGCATAATTATTCCGCACGACGAGTGGGACGAGGCTCACGCGCGCATTCCCCGTATGTCCGACTGGAAATTCCTCCCGCTATACCGAAAAGTTTGTTTTGGAATTTTTATTTTCTCGCAGTTCGGTTGGAGCTGGCGTGCTCATATTTTTTCGGAGATGTGGGCTGCGAGAGCACCGAGCGGTGGACACTTTTATGAAGAGCGTTTCGTTGTCTTATTCAAGTTGGGAGAAAAGTGGAAATCCCTCCGAGATAGCTTTGAATTGATGTGATTTTCGTAATGCTTATTGAATATTATTATATTTTTATTTTTGTGATTTATGAATGTAATGTATGTTGCATGCTGGGAAATAGTTTGATTAGTAAAATGGAGAGATGATTTTGTGGAGTGTTTATGTTTATATAGAAGGCAAGAAAATAGTAATTTTGATAATATATCTTTCGTTTATTAATGCCATCTTTACACAAATAAAATATCTTTCCAAATCTAATATGGTTACGATTTCATTGTATACGTATCAAAACTTACTTTCAATAATCTATCTTCTATCTAAACTTCGTAATTATTGTAATTTAATTAAAAACTAGGTCAAGGATATCAAAACAATTTTGCATTATTTTTTGCCTTGATTTCACATGTTTATGAGTAACAGGTGCGCCACTATCGATAAAACGAGATTTGCATACATTGCAGTTTTGATTGCATGTGAATAGAACGTTTACACTCAAGCAGCGTTTGTTTGTATTATCTACAAAAGCATATACACAGCACAGGTAGTCAGTGCTGTTGTCGATCGTGCAATTAAGCAAACATTAATAAACATTTTATAACGCTTTGTTTTCCTCACAAGTAGTACATGTACTTACCCTTTGATTAAAAAATACCAAGAATTCAATGTTTACATTGTTTATTATATTCTCACTTTGTATACTTAATAAACGAATAAATAACATATGCTTTATATTAAAAAATATTGTGATATTCCAAGGCTAATGAGTATAATGTTAAAATGTATATTTGTATCGATCAATCAATATTTAATTTAAGAGTATCTGTTAATAAAGCTTTATTAAATATTTCGAAAAAATTTTCAAAAACACCATAAAACAGAGCAGACATAAACTCCTCCAAATAGCTTTATAGCACAGCATTTATCTCTCCACACTTCCTTATCTCGGCTCAAGTAAAGTGTTTCACTCTTATTTCGAGAGCCCCGCAGAGTCAAAGGCCAAGAAAAGGATGAGAAAAAAGAAAAGAGGATACGGCGAAGGAAAAAATCAGTTCAACGACCTCGCCGTAAATTTGATAACGGAAGATATTAAAGGCGAGCAACCCAACGGGTGTCGGGCGTGCGCCGAACTGTGACGCGGGTATGGTGCTCTTCACGTGCGCCAAAAAGAGATAGCCTGCGAGAGAGAGAGAGTTGAAAGATACTTTTCGAAAGCTCATGATGAAACTAAAGCTCGGAGGCTCCTCTCTCTCTCTCTCTCTCTCTCTCTCTCTCTTGCGTTTTTGCGAGTGAAGCTACCGTAGGGTTTATATGACGCAATAAACCTCCATCTGGGAGTCATGCCAGATATCTACCAGATTAACCCCATCTTCTCAGTCTTATCCACCACTACCGACACGGGGTTTGCATGACATGCGCGCGCTACTTTAGTGCACGTTAGCCACGGGAAGCAGCGTTCTGAGAATAAGTTATAGGCACGCGTGTGTGGGAAAATTCAGATAAAGAGAAACCGAAGAGCCCGAGATGAGAGAGAATAGGAGACGGAGAAAATACGAAAATGAGAGAAGAGGTATACAACACACGGAGCTTATTGACAGAAGCGAGATAAATTATAAACGCGAAATTGTGCGATGCTGCATCGTGGGATGTAAATCAAAGCGGAGATTCGAGACTAAAAAAATAGTTTTTAATTCGAAAACTCACTGCGGACATTGCTTTTGGAGGAGTTTAATAAGCAGTTATATTCGAGTTAAAGGGCGATGTATTTGTTTACGACGTTTGGCCACCTTTAATATTCTTTTGATGGCTTTGCGTATTTTCAGAGTACATGTACACTATTTTTTTCAATATTTATCCTCTTTTTTTTCTTTTATATGGTACGTATTATTGAAAAGATTAGTATAAGTATTAAGCTAATTAAGAAAACAACTCGGTATTAGTATTATAACTACCTGTCATGCTAAAAGAATAGATGTATCATAGATTGGTATATGTTATATATATACGGATTTTATTCTCATATTTACAAAAAAAAATCAAAGTACATTTATGTCGCAAAATTTTATATAAATGCACTTACATCTTAAGCACTATAATTTTTTAGTGTAATAAGTTTTCTGTTTATTAATTATAAAATAATATTTTATGTCATTATACGTATATTAAAACTTTAATTTAGTTATTATATAATTTCATTAATCGATAAAACTACAGCTAAACAGTCGTGTTTAACTTACATGTAAGTTTGCGCATATGCAAAATAATCTGTATGGCCAGTATATTGCAAAGGTTATCTCCGATATATGGGTCATTCGTGAGAAATGCTACTGATCATATATAATATGTTTCATATAAGGAAAATATATATCCACAAAATCACAGCAATACTTACACCGAGCATTAGAAAACTGTGACTAATATGTGACTCCAGTCTATTACGTTTATTTCAAAACATATGACTAATGTAAGGGAGACATTAAAACTAAGGAAATCTTTTGCACAAACTAAATTAATATTTCATCAACATTAGTATCTAACCAGTCACGAGAAATTATAAATAATTCAAGTGTTGGAATATACGGGCCATATATGGGTTACCTATTTTGAATTGGCCATAGTTTTAACATACTTTACATAAGTATTGCTCCGCCTCTGTGAATATATCGGAAATACATCAGTATTATCGGTATTAGTATTTCCCAAAAATGACCCATATATTAGTGATAGTCTTTGCAATATATCAACCATACGGTTTATTGCAGAAAGTAAGTTTATCTTTTTAGGTAGCGTGGCTCTTGGAAGCGTATAATAGAGACCAACAGACAAAGACAGGAATAATCCCGTCGCGAGCTGTATGGCAAAATTCTGTATTCGCGGTAGATCAGGGTAATATGCTCTCATTTCTTAGTGGAAGAGACGAAGTGCAGGGCAGCATTCTTACAGCGATTAAGCTTAGTTTTAAGTTCCGTTGATAACTCCAAAAACAAAGGCCCGAGCAGTATTCCAGTAATGGAAATACAATAGGTTTTGACCAGCAAAAGTATTCCGCGGTAAGAAATCATTGCAATTACGTAATTTAGACAGAGCGGAAAAACATTTTCTTTATGTTAGAATTGTCTGCTCGTGCCACGTTAGGTTATTGTCGAGTGATATTCCCAAAATCTTGACAGAGTCGCAAAATTCAATAGCTTGCCCATCAATGACAGAGCATGGAACATTCATTGCGCGGAGTCTAGACGTGAAGCTGCGTGTGCCAAGTCAGTTTTGGTTTTACCTGCATTAATTTTTAGGCCGTTGTTTGAAACCCAGAAAGCGAGTCACTCAAGGTTCTCGTAAACAGCCTGAAGAATATTTCCCGTTTTGTTGATTGAACCATGGTAGTAAATTGTAAGATCGTCGGCGGGAAAGTGATATTTACAATTCCGAAAAGCAGAGGGTGCATCGTTAGTGAGGCTCAAAGTTACACGTCGACAAAGAACTACGCAGAATTTTATAAGGTATAGATAAAGATCCCCAATTAATATTGAAATCGCCAAGTATCATCATAAAGTGGATTACAGTTCATTAGGACTTCTTCGATATCACTCCAGAAACCCACTTTAAGAGGATTATATATATAGCCATACACGAGATTGTAGTGCCACGGAAGTAGAGCTCGGAAAGAAAAAATTCCAGCCTTTTACAAAAAGTAGGCGTGGACTGTACCAAGATTTTGAAGAGAGAAAGAGCGAGAGGTAAAGCTGTTTTCCCTTTCATCCCATACGCGAAAGCAGTGAAAACAGCACGTGGAAAGCAATCGAGGGAAGGGCGGCAAGATATGGAAGAGTTAGAGAGAGATAGAGAGAGAGAGAGAGAGAGAGAGAGAGAGAGAGAGAGAGAGAGAGAGAGAGAGAGAGAGAAGAGCTGGATGAAGGGTAAATACGGTGTTCTTTCGAGCGTGGCATTATGTAGAGTCGTCGCCGGACGTACGTGACTCATCCCGAGGAGCGTGCACTACGGCGGAACAGCCGCTGCCCACAACGCGTGTACACCTGCATTGTGTGTGTATATGCCTCGCGTATATACGCCATGGCTATAGGCAGGGATTACATTATATACAAGGCGCGAATGCGATTCCTGCAGAAGCAGCGAATATGGGGATATGGGGGGTCAGACCATGTGTGTGTGCGCGCGTGTGCTGTTGGTGTGTGCCGGCCAGTTAACGCGGCGAATCAACAGAATCTTGAATGCCTTGGAGCATGGCCGAGTGTGCTCAGCGAGCGCCTACATTGTTAGACCCTCGATTCATTTAATTAGACTTCCCGCAGTCCCTCCGAGCTTATATAATGCCTGCGTTTTGCGCGTCTGCTCGTGCTCGATTTATTTAGACAATGGCTTTGACTTCAGGGTCTGCTGAATGAATTTGGTGAGATGCGCTAAGATTGTTGTGACGTCAAGTAGTGGACCTTACATATATGTATTATTAAAGCTTTTTGGTTTTATTGGTTTTGAATTCAATTTTTTTTTGGAAAAGAAAACGTACCTATTATGGGGAAGAAGAATTGTATAACTCGTAAGTATGAGATGTTAAAAAATTGAAAACTGATTTTTTGCCACGTATAATTTATAAAGAAGTAGATAATGCCGAGTATTGTAAGACATCGAATTTATATCAATTTTTGTTGTATTTTTTTAATGGTTTTATTTAAAACGTGTTTCTATATTTTAAACAATGGTACAAATGTTAAATATTAACAGCGTGTTGATTTAAAAAAATTATTAATTTAATAGATTATGATTCACTTGAGTTAATATTTAATTCTGGGATTAATATTCAAGATATATATATATATAGAATTCATTGAATAAGTAATGTCTCGGAGAGTGACGGGCTGTAACACGAGAATATGCAGCGTATCATGGAGCGCGGACGCTAGCCAATGGGTTAGAGAACTCGACTTCGGCGCGAGATGTTTTGGGTTCGAATCGCGTTCTTTTGCCTTTTTTATACGATACAGTAACAATAGATTTAAACTTAATTCTCATCTCATCGTAGCCCAATATCAATTGAGAAATTCTATGAAAATACAGCTGACAGAGCACCGCTCAAGAAGTAATCCCAAATTACGGTACACAAATATCAAGTTTTCTCCCTTAACAAAAGCGATTGCAATTAAAACCCGCCCTATATCCTATTGCACTAACTAATACTTGCTTCCGTACAATAAATCCTAAAATTTCAAATAAAATAAGCAGCTCGGCCAAAGCCCAACGCAGCATCATCTCAGTCGCAAAACAATTATACTTAAAAATCTCTCGGCATTCAATTAGCGTTATTATAATCCCGCGCGAAAACCTCGTGATTATATTCCGAAAGATCCCGAGCGCACGTGCAGCGCAGGCGGGAAATCCTGAGACTGCGTACACTGCATCGCACTACTCGGGTGTCAAAGGGATGCGCTGCATAAAAGGACTCGTATGGGGCGCGTCGCGAGTTAACAGAAGCGTGTCTGTTAAATGGAGAAATTAGAACACGGCGAGCGCCGGAAATTACCGAGCGACGAGCGACTGCCATAGCTTCGCATGGAGCACGCGCATATACACATATACGTGTATATATATTTCTGCCTCTCTGGTGTTCTAGAGTAATGAGATATATTATACATATAGAAAGAAAGAGACACAGGAAAGGAAAAAAATGAGAAAAAGGTAGATTTACAAGGTCGGAGGAGAATGTAATTCCGTCTTGTTTTCATGGGAGACTGAATTCAAGATGGTTCTACCGTGAATTTAACTGATGCCATTGTTTATTAGATTTCCACAACCAATTTTCATCTCAATGCTAATTTTATTTTTTACAATATAAAATTAACATCTTTAGTATTGCACTAAAACTTTGTGACATAATTTTAATAAATTTTCTTTATTTTGCTAAATCAATCCAAGCATACTATTTTCGATTTCGTTCTTTACACAACAGTATAATAAGATAATAAAAAATAAGAAGAAACGATTATCTAAGTATAAACGTATTACGTCGCGGTACAAAGAATAAACATGAACTGTTTCGAGCCATTATAACACCATTACTCCTTTGGAAATAAGTGCAGTTGGAAGGAAAAAAAAGTATTAATATTCTACACCGCGTATTCTCGAAAAAATATAACTATAATTCGTATACATCCCCGGCCTTAAATCGAGTCGCGAGTAAACGAGCTCGAGGCGTGACGCGCTACGAAACTCGGTATAAAGAAAGGAGAAAGCCTGCGCGCTCGCTCGTCCTGTCTGCTGCCACGGTAGGGGCTAGGCGAAGGGTAAGAAGAAAAGGAGGAGAGATGAAACCGGAGAAGTAGAATATCCCGCAGCATTCTCTCTCCTTCTCCCTCTCCTTCTCTCTCTCTCTCTCTCTCTCTCTCTCTCTCTCTCTCTCTCTCTCTCTCCTGTTCTCGTGTCGTGCATAAATCCTGCATAAGGTTAAGGCCCGTAAATTACTCTTTTAGAGCGAAATCTTTGTTGCAATTTATGCAGGCAGCCGCGCTAAATCATTTCGCCGGCCGAAGAGGGCAATTTATAACAATTAAGCCGCGGCCGGCAGTTGCGGCGAAACGGGCCTCCTTACATTCTAACGCGACGTGGAAAAAGCCCAGAGATAATGCGAGTGCGAGAGAGTGAGAGAGAGAGAGAGAGAGAGAGAGAGAGAGAGAGAGAGTGAGAAAGAGAGAAAGAGAGACCGACGGTAGAGCATATACTGCGTAATGCGCTCTGGCTTTTGCGGACGCGACGCCAGTTTTACCCCCAGACTCATTTTCGGTTTTGCTTTGTTCTCCTCCCACCGCCACTTCTTACACGGCCGCCGCCAGTCGATTACGCTTTCTTATTCGCTTTCGCGGTTATTTTCCAATTTCAGTCGTGGTTGTACACGAGGGGGGGGGGG